>JAABNX020000070.1:29351562-29363373 GCA_015163995.2 Mormyrus lacerda
CCTAAAACTTAAATCATACTATACACTACAAGTCAAAAGTTTTTGCACACAATGAGATTTCTAAATTTGCATGTTACACACTTAACATTTACTAAGAGAACAATATTCTTCGCTAACAAATACATTTACAGTACGTTCATCATTTGAGTATCATCAGTAAGAAAATGCTAATATCAGCAAGAAAATGTCATGGCTTTCATTAATCAAAATAACTTCCTCTAGCAGTTATAAAAGCAGAGAAAATTCAAGGAATTCTTATACTACCGGTACTCTGTTTCTTGGGATGAAACAGTTAGTCCATTAAAATGAAAGGACATCATAGAATTTGACTCTGCCAAAGGATTTATTTGACTTGTATTTTCATTTATACTTGTTAACTCAACTTTCCAATATTTAACAGAATAAAGGATCTTTAGTTTGTTAAATAAATGGAAAGGTGGTAAAAGCTTGTGGTGTACAAAAACTTTTGACTCGTAGTATATCATCTACATATCTGTTTGGGTAGCTGGGTAATCAATGTTCTAGCACCGATATACCATGAAGCTGCATTAATAACTTAACGGTAGTGTTACACCCTTGACGGGTATGAAGCGAAATGACTCCGGTTCTTTCATTTGGAACTGATTTAATAATTCGCCACTTTCATCTATCCAATCTGCAGCACTTGAAATTTTTACAACATTAACGGAAAACACTTCTCCCACGGTCGCATGACCCTCGCCTAAAACGGACAGTTCAGTTTTCCGCTACTGTTGTTCCCTTCCAATGTGAACCAAAGTAAATACAATAAAAAGTACAAAAACAAAACGCATCGGTGCTGCCCGTACCATCCAGACTGCATTAATGACTAAAACATACCTAAGCATTAAACACATTTAAAACATGAAACATCGAGGCTGCAACATTAGTTAGCTAATGTTGGTAAGGAAAGATATATGACAAACCAACTCAGTAGAGGTTTTGCCGTATAAAATACACTGTCCTTCAGTATTTGCACAGCACAACCTATTCTATCTCCATGTCACGTATTTTGTACACAATTAGCAACCTATTTTCTGGCTGAGATTACTTAGCTATTTATCTCAATAAAGCTAACACTGCGACTATTTACTTCACTATGCCAACTATAAATAGTTATACTTACATGGGGTGTTTTTGCAAATTCGTTTATGAGCCAGACTTCATTTGCATATGTGATTGTTGTGTGTGCCTTTTTCTTTTTTCCAATATGAGGAAACCATAGCCTATGTAGTAACTTTATACATGACACAGAATTAGACAGTAGTTATCCACTTGTTGCTGCTATATGTATGACCATCGTTATGTCAGTGACTATTTTCTACTATTTTATTACTTCCAGATTGAATCAGATTAAATAGGGGGCACTTTAAAAAAAAAAATGACAAGGCAGAATGCAGAACGAACGGACAGGAAAGAATACAGATCAGACATAAGACAGGAAAAAATGCAGATGAAACTGATGTTTGAATGAATAATAGTTTCACGAACATTAATTTTTGCATATGTGTAATTTTTATGTCTTGTGTATGGTTTTGAAATAGTGCTTACGCATGAATTTGGTTTGAACAACACACCTGCAGAACCTAGATGAGAAAACCAAGGCTGTGGGCTTCGCTGTTGTAATTTAGAGAAATGCTTAATTCGACAGGCGAAAGCTCAGCGCTACAAAAAGATGACCAATGGATGGTGGAAGCTTTGTCATACAAGAAGCTTAAAAGATTCACCAACAGGGATGGACACAACCAGAAACAGATACAGAAATACAGAAACATAACGGCTTTGGACTCATTCATTTCAGCCAGTTCTGGGCTAACTGGGAAAATACTGGGCTATTTATGAGAAAAGTATGAGACTGAACTCGGAAAAGAATCAAAAAGGATGGCTCCTCCAAAACTAGCTATGCAGATAAGGCCAACTGAGCATCTGTGATGCTCTCTGCCAGCATGTAACCCTCCACTTAGCAGTGAATGTAGGAATGGGCGATACCAACATTTTTCCTTTTGATGGCATTAGTTTGTGGTACTTTTTCATCTATACCGATATTTTGCACTTTAAAGGAAAATCCCATGACTGCGCAGTGTTCATTAATAGCTTTATTGTAAGGGCAATATGAAATATGAATAAAACTTTAGAACATAAATACTTTAAATAAAAGCTTATAAAATTATAAAAATTGTCTTATTTGTATTTAATATACTCATTGATCTATTTTGCTAAATAATAATAGAAATTCGACCTCAAATTAATACAAAATTAATTACGTCTTAAATTTAAAGATAAAAAGTGCTTAAGAACCTGCATTAAACTATTAAAACATAACACGACATTATCATCATCCTCAACAACAAAATGCAGTAATAATATTAATAATAATTATGAATTATGAACAGTTCTTCACTAATATTTCTTGTGACTAAGCAGGCACCAGTGTTTTTCAGTGAAAATTAAATGAAAATAGCTAATGCTAAATTTTGTAGTGGGTACACTTTCTTTCCTCTCTTGACCGTCCATGCTGCTGCTCTCAGCTCACTCTGAGCTGCAGTGGAGTAAGGATTGAGGCCGTGCGTCACTGAGGCTGCACAGTGAGCCTTCGGCTCTGACATCCGATAGGGTGCCATAATCATGTGACACTGAAGACGGTGTAAAATACGCCCAGGCTGATTTTCACGTAAATTAAAGGCCTAAAACTAAATGAAAATAAATTTCATATTTTGTTAGCGCGGTGGTATTGCGATATTTAAAAAAGTATTGAGTCCAAAGTATCAAATAGCGGGTCTATAAGTATTGACACCAGAGTATCGATACTCCCATCCCTAAATGAATGCTGTTTTTGAGGCAGCTGACAGTGGCACCCCAGACATTTTTGCATGATACTGGTTCATGTTGCTGTCTGGAATTCCAGGAGTCTCCAGCAGGGTTTTCAGTTCCCTCCTGGGGAATAGATATAATGTTTGTCCACAGATTTTTTATTCTTGTTAAACATTTGAAAGTTAACAACTGTAAATGAAAATATAAGTCAAATAAAACAAGTTTCCTTTATAACATGGACATAAAGGAGGTGACAGTGCATGTCTTATATCCTGTTAACTGGTTGTGTGGTAATGGCTGTCCTTTAACTTTAAATGCACTAGTTAACTGTTTCATCCCATGAAACAGAGCAATATTTAATGTCCCTTGTAGAACTAATGCCTCAGATTTTGTCTGCTGATACAGCTGCTAGAGGAGGTTACTTTGAAGAATCAAAGCTATGACATTTTAAGGTACTCAAATGGTGAACATACTGTACATTTATTTGTTAGCAAAAAATATTGAGTGTGTTTTTTTACTAAATGTTAAGTGAATAATATGCAAATATAGACAATCTTTTGAACGGTAGTGTGCCAGGTGCTCTGGGAATGCGTGGACTAGTTGACAGATTTCCTCACAGACATCTTCAACATCTCCCTGAGACAGGCGGTTGTTCTTCAAGGCCACCTCCATCCTACTTATGTCAAAAAAGTCATCTGCCTCATGCCTCAATGTCTATCGCCCTGTAGCACTGACCATCAAGTACTTTGTGAGGATAGTCATGGGGCACCTGAAAACCCGATTTCCTGCATCACATGACTCCCTCCAGTTTGCATACTGCCCAAACTGTTCGACTAAAGATGCCATCTCCACAGCTGTCCAGCTATCCGTCAGGGCCTTGTCCCATCAGGTAAAGAAGAACTCCTGTGCAAGAATGCTGTTCATAGACTTCAGCTAAGCACTCAACACCATCATCCCCCAGAAGCTCATAGGGAAGTTTAGCTTATTAGATTTCAACACTTTCTTGTGCGACAGGCTCCTGGACTACCTGACAGAGAGACCCCAGGTAGTCCACATCAGCATCTGGGTCTCCAGAAACCATCACACTGAGCACCAGTGCATCCCAGGGATGTGGTCTCAGTCCGCTTCTCTTCACCTTTCTGAATTACAACTACACAGCTATGTGCAGCACCAACACCCTCATCAAGTTTGCTGATGACACAACAGTGGTTGGTTTCATCAGTGAAGGTGATGAGTCGGCATACTGAATGAAGATGCAATGACTGTGGACTGGTGCAAGTACAACAATCCGTCTCTTTATGTGGACGAAACTAAAGAGATTATTGTTGGCTTCAGGAAGGCCCATGTTGTCCATCCGCCACGGCACATTGAGGGTTCTGTGGTGGAATTGGTCAGGAGCACTAAATTCCTTGGAGTATGCCTGGCACCTGGACCTTCAACATCACCTCCTTGGTGAAGAAGTCGCAGCTGCATCTCCGTTTCCTTCTGCAGCTGAGGAGGGCAAGTCTACCTTCTCCCATCCTGACCATGTTCCACAGCAGAACCATTGAGATTGTCCTGAAGAGCTACATGACTTGGGGAACTGCAACATCTCACAATGGATAGTGAATGCAGTTGGAAAAATGATCAGGACCCTTCTACGCTCTTTTGAGGACATCTTCAATAAACGCTACATCTGCAGGGCCTCCAGCACTGTGGAAGACCCCTCCCATCATGCACACTCTCTTTTTTCCCCCTCCTATCTGGAAACAGGTACAGAAGCATTTGATCATCCTCTGCCAGGTTATGCAACAGGTTCTTCCCCAAAGCTCTTTGACCTCTGAACCATTTACCAGGCCAACTATACCCCTTGCTTACCACCAGCACTAGCTACTTTATCCAGTGGACACTGCCCAACACTGTACCTCTTCCTACATCTGTGTCATATCTGTAGTATTGATGCATCTGTTGTATTTAGTACTACAGTTATCACTGTATCTGTTATAATGTGTGGGAACCCCTAGTTCCCCCTAAGTGTCTATTTATGCAGACCTATATTCTCTATTTTTTTAAATTTTTTATTAGCTATCATTCTTCTCTTCGTCATGTGCTGCACTTGCTACAGTCTCTACGTGTGTGTGTGCGTGTGTCTATATATATATAGCCCTGCAGTCCTGGGGAATGTTATTTTATGTACTGTGGATTGTATATAGATGGTATGACAATAAAGACCCAGCATTTTCCCAGCACCAGGCTTGGAATTGACCTCCCCCTCCCAGTGCTAATTACAGAGCAGCCTAAATGACTCTAATTAGAGGCCGGCATGGTTGGAGTAACTTTTGTGTCTGCCCAGCTCTATTCTGAAGTTGGGGGTCGAGGTCAGTGGAATGCTCCATACCCAGAAATAAATGTGAAGCGGTGAGTCAGACCACCTCAGATCTCCAACCAGTGCCATGTTTCACCGCCCGGCTGGGAAAGGACCAGGCAGATCCCGGTTTCTGTCATCCACAGTGAGATCTCATAACCTTCTATCATCAGTCATCGGGCACAAATTACCCATCATGCACTGTGTATCCTGAGCCAGATTTTCTTCTCCACAACAGTGCCACAACATAAAGATCCATCTATCATTGAACAGCTTGTCCAGTACAGGGTAACATTTATCCTGGATCCTATCCCAGTATCGTGGAACCTATCCCAGCATCCTGCAGTGCATCCCCAGTGCTGGTACATTGGAGGGCACACACACTATAGGAAATTTAGAGATGACAGTTCACCTAACTACATGTTTCTGGGTAGCAGGATTTATCAAGAGTATATAGAGAAACATGCAATCCCCACATACAAAGCAAGGGTGAGACTGATCGCCAACCCTCGGGCTGTCAGTGCTATCACAAAGACACTGTTGGAAATCTGCACTCACATATAGTAGGCCAGCCTTCTGCATTTACATTCAAATGTTAGAATTTGAACTGTATAAATATTTTTTTTCATTGGACTTCCTCTGCCAGGCCCTGCAGGATGGGCTCCCCCATTGAGTCTGGTTACTCCCAAGGTTTCTTCCTATTTGGGAGTTTTTCCTCTCCACTGTCGCCTCTGGTTTGCTCACTGGGGGCACTGGGCAGGGATAAACGTGTAGGACTTTGAGACAATGTAATCTCACGAAAAATCACTATAAAAATTAAGTTGAATTAAATTGAAAATGAATACCCAACCCTGCTCCCAGAAATCTACCACACTGCAGAGCTTTGGTACAGCCTGAGTTTATCACACCCGAAACACATGATCAGGTCCTTCAGTAGCATCTCAGTATTAGCTGACAGCTTATCTTCAACATAACTGGCTCTAATCCTGAGAAGGGTGGTGTGTTGGCTCTGTGGCAGCAATCAGAAGGTCGCTGGTTTGATTCCTGTGGATGCCGGCAGCGATCCTACTCCGATGGACCCTTGAACCTGCAATTGCTTCATCCTGGGTATGATGTGAAATCTACATCCAACCATGTAAGGAGGTTCTCCAACATACAGGGAAATTTGGTGGTTGGTGGCGGGACTGACACTCCAGCCACTGGAAATAACTCACACTGGTCCATTCGGAATAGTGTGGTGCTGAGGTATCACCCACTGCATGGCTACACTCGGGATCTCATCCCTAAGGTGGTTCGTCATGTGGTGGGTGCTGTAATCAGTGTGCGTCCCATACCTTACCTATGTAGCCCGTGGTAATATATTTTTATTTATTCTTGTTATTTTACCTCTTAGTTTAAATTTACTCAGCTTTATTTAAAGTTTGCCCATAGATCATTTGGAGGCACTCGCTGAGGTTTACTCTGTATTGTCAGTCAGAGAATGGCTGTAATAGGATTGGGACTCTGTGTTAGAACCCCAGTCAGAGGGAGAGACGGGGCGGGGTGTGTGGGGAAGCGGGAAGGCGTGCAAAAGAGCGTAAGAGAGGGGGAGAGAAGACGGCTGGAGGGTGGAGTGATCGCCGTTTGGGCAGAGTACGGGAAAAAGTATCGTGTCGGTTTATTTGGTTGGGCAATAAGTCAGCCTTAGCATAGAATATTAAGTTGGGGATGAGAGCATAGGCTTGTGAACCCTGTGTAAAGCGCTCTGTTGACCAGCTGGTTTGGAACGGGCCAGTGACTGACTGCGCAGTCCCGGACAAAGGAGATCCCGATAGCAATTTGTGTTATCGGTGACACACAAAGTTCATCGGGCTTCGTGGGAGCTCCTGTATCGGGGAGGACGCTTGGTGGATTTTCTTGCACGAGCCAGCTTGAAGCAGAGTGGAGGTAACACAGGGGTTTTTTCCCTCTTTTTTTTACTCTGAGCGAAGCATCCATTACCGTTTTGGCCTCGACGCTCCCAAGCTTCATCCAGGCCTGCACCATAAGAGTGTTTATATTAGAATACTCCAGAGTATTTCAATTATGTTTATAGAGTGCCGTCGTTAAATGTTTGTCATTTATTTTAGCTTACTGTGTTATTTGTAATTTGCGACCTTTTGTTCCTGTCTGTCGAACTGAAACTTGTATCGGCGGGGACGTGGACATTGCATGTTGAAAGTGTGTTATATATTGTTGCGAGTCGTGTGTGCGTGGGTCCATTTGTAATACAGGTTGCTATATGGGGTTTGATGTATATTACGTTTTACGGTGTATATACGGGGTTGGTTATCATTGGACTGAAACCAGTTAAGGTATTTTGTTTTGGAAGATTTTATTGCTCGTGATCTCTTTTGATCACGGTGTGGCGCGATTACAAGACTCACGCATTTACCCTTCCGCTGTGAGCCCCTTTTGTCTTCTGCCTTTGTAATCAATAAACATTGTGTTAGTAAAGCTCTGACAGCACTGCATTTTGAGATTCATCCAGTCCACAGAGCCAAACCTAGCGCACCCCTTTTACGCTCCCCTGACGGCAGGAAGGGGGCGCTACACCTAAGAGCTGTAATGTGGTAGATTTATAGGAGCATTGCTTGGGCATCCATGACCTGTAGGCAGGATGTCACTTAAAATATTGCTGAAATATCCTTCCGCCTAAATGCTGACAGGGTTTGAAGCTAAAACTCAGTGGATGGCAATTTCCACTGTGAAGTTATTAAAGAGTCAATAACCCATTTTATCTGAGTGAAGGGTCAGGAGCAGAACAGAGATTGGCAGCATGGCAGGGAGTGTGAGACAAGCCCATAGCACTGTTGTAAGAACCACTCCAAAACAGATTGATGAGGAGCCTGCAGTCACATTACCTGCCAGTGTAAGAAAGCTCTCCCCTGGTGCCTGCCTGGTACAAGTCTTTTGGGATATCAAGCATAAGTAGCATTATAGTTCAAGTCACACACTCTTAACTCAAGGATTCTGGAAGGATTCTTACTATTGTAGCATTCAGTCAACTTCTACAGTGGAATGGATATTTTAAATGGATATTTAAGAAAGGAAAGTATTGTAAGCATTGTAAAGCTACTGATTCATCGAATAAAATCCACATATAACAGAAGATTTGTGCGTGGTAGGTTGTTTGACTCCACAATCTCCCACTCCACCCCATTCTCCACCATCTTCAGCATCTCCCGCATCTCCAATCAGATCACCGATTGCACACTCAGCAGAGACGACGCCCCGCGCAGCTGGGATCCCACCACAAACTCCCCTAAACAGAATGTCTCTCTGCTTTGCTCTGTGGTCCTGGCAGCTGACGTTATAAATGGCCTCCGGTTTTCATCAACTTCTGTTTGTCTTGGCGCTACAAGAAAAAAAAAAAAAAAAACTAAAGCAAAAGGTATAACAAATTGCTGGTCTCAGACTTTAATGAACACAAAATGCAAAAGAAAGAAATATAGTTTTTGTTCTTAAATAAATGCAGGAGCCACAGTGCAGAGCCTGTTAGACTCTCAGTTTCAGCTGTGTACATCAATCAGCCTACACTGGTGAATTTTGCTTCAAGTCCCCATCAAGAAAAAGCTCTGTCCAGGATCAGGGTTGAACCTCAGGGGATGCTATTGGGGGCTGTGTTTGTCCCAATCAGCTCAAAGGCACACACATCTACTCCCATGAGGTAACACGTTGTTTATGCTATTTTTAGACACCTACCTCATACAGGCCTCACTCTCCTGGATTTATGTCACCTGGATTCAGTGTAGCCCAATGAAACACTGAGGCATGGCTTTGAGGACAGCTAGGGGGTTCCAGATGCCATGTTTGAGGGTGGGACCCCCACTTTTTAATGATATTTTAATGAGCTCTGGACTACATACAGGCCCATGTAAAATTATTTGCTCCCATCCTCTGTTGACCCAACTTGAGAAGTGGCACATTAATTAAATCTAGCATTTTATCTAAAACTGAAATGCTCAAAAATAATTTTAAATTATGTAAAGGCAATATCAGTTCCAGTCTACTGGAGAAACAAGTTAAGATAAAAAAAAAAAAGTCGGTAATAAAAAATCGTAAAGTTTTGAGATTCTGAAAATGATGGATGCGATGCGATGATGGATGAGGCAAGAAGGCGAAAATCCTAGATCAAACAGGTTTATTTCCGTGGACGGGGAAGACATCGACGAACAACAATGACCGATCTCCTAAACTAGGGGAAGACGCGGACTGATATACACCAGAGAGGTAGACAATGATAGGACACAGGTGAGTACAATCAGGGTAATACACGTGGGAAATGAGGGGACGTGGCACACACGAGGATCGGACGAGCCGGGCGTGACAAATAGTCGATGGAGACACGTTTTAGAGTAATTACAGCTTCTGGTCTTTTGGTGGGAAGTCTTCACTAAGTATGCGCACTGGCAGTGAAAGATTCGTTCATTCATTGTTTTGTGGGTACTGCTTATGGACGGCACTTTTCATGTCTTCCTACAGATAGCACTTTGACTGGACCTCTCAGGAAAATGTATTTTCTCGCTTTTGAGCTTGTTAAGCGTGGCTTTGGCCTCATGCTAGGGTCAAGTCTGCCTTCTGTTGTCATTTCTCGGCAGACTGTCTCGTGGGTGCTTTAGCTAAATGCTGATATTAGCCTTAAATACTCGTACACTCAGATTATTTCAGCTTTCCCTCCTGCAGCCACATCAGCAGAACTGGGTTCAGTCGTTTGAAGTCTTCTGTTACGGTTATAGTTGTCACATCCCGACCACGCCCCCGATGGACGGAGCGCACTTCCTAATCTGCGGAATCACGTCCACCTGGACCTGCAGATTTAAAAAGAATCACCTCACACTCCTCAGCGTGAGGTATTGTTGATTTCTATGCGACATACTGAGCGTTTATCTCTTGTTCTCCTTTGCAGTCCCAGTCCAGTCCTCCCGTGTGGGTCCCGTTCCTACCCACTTCCCCAACTCCTGCCCCTGTCCGCCTGCCCCACGTCTTGTGATCCCCCACGACTTTTCCGACCCCTTGCTTTGTGCCCCGTTTACGTCTCCAGATCACCCCCTCCAACTCTGTTTGCCTGGTCGGGAAATAAAGCACATCCCACAAAAGTCCCGCTCTCCTGTGTGCTCTGTCCGGTGACAATAGTGGGAAGTGAAGATGCAAGAGTGGAAGTAGAAAAACTGAATGCTGATGAACATAGCTACAGTAAAAGGCACATATATCATTTGCTTGTTGCTCTGTTCACACCCAGATTAATCAATTACATATTGCTAAATCAATAAATTACCTATTGCTAAATCAATACATCAGGCAGAACATATGCTCCAATGTTTCTATTAAATGTCTAGAGGATGGAAAGGAAGCCTTTAAACTGAGAGTGGGTGTAATTCTGTGCCCTGTCAGTCACTGGCCTGCTTT
The DNA here is from genome assembly GCA_015163995.2 of Mormyrus lacerda. Taxonomy (NCBI): domain Eukaryota; kingdom Metazoa; phylum Chordata; class Actinopteri; order Osteoglossiformes; family Mormyridae; genus Mormyrus; species Mormyrus lacerda. Next base: position 29,362,163 of record JAABNX020000070.1, read on the forward strand.
GCCTCCACCACCGGTATGTGAATGGATGTGTGGATGGGTGAATGTGAGGCATGTATTGTAAAGCGCTTTGAGTGCTTGGACAGCTGTGAGAGTTAGTTATCTGGGATTCCGGAACAGGAGCTACAGGCTACATGCTACAGGCGTCATAAAAATAGTGGGTCAAAACTGCATTAAAAACGACCCAAATCTGTCTGGGAGCCCTTGACTCTGATACCAACTTGATTCAGATATAAAGATTTAAGGCCTTCTTGTGACTAGGATGGACAGCAGCTTGGACATCTCCACCTGGATAGCTGTCTCCTCCCACCAGCTGTCCCAGACACCAGCAGCCACTGCTCCTGGCTCCCGGACAGCCCAGCTAATTAGTCAAGCAGATGGGTGGGGTGGGTGGATTGGAGGGGGGGCAGAGAGATGACTGGATAATCAGGAACACCATTAAGATTATTCATCTCCTCTAGCATGCTGTCCAGTCATGCTCAGCTATGGGGCGGCCATTTAAATGAACCAGTTCCCCAAAAAATTACATTTCTCATACCTATATAAACACCGTGGAATAGTTTGTTGGTCTAGCATAGGAAAAGTGCAGTGTTACCTGCCGACATGTCAACCTGCCTGAAATGATGGAGGTCAGCAATAAAACCGCAATACTTCCTTACATCCTTCGTAATATATTCCACCAAAAACGAACACAACCGTGGACAGTTAAAATTACATATGTTCCCTGCTATATGGGGAGCAGTGTGTGGCTCAGTGGATTAAGATTCTGTGCCTCAAAGTTCCCAGGGTAGATGAGAAGACACTTTCTCCTTGGGGATGAATGAAGTATCACTGTTCTATTGTATTGATAATATGATCTGGGTGATCACTTACCATGGTCAGTTACCATGGTAACTGATCTTACTTAAATATTAAAACATTCACAATAAGCAAAACAGACATACAGAGACACACAAATTCAGATTGCAGAAATTCCCGATAGCCATTGTCTGTGTAACAGTACTGGGACCCGATGGTGGCTGTGATGGTTAAATGTTCCTGTGAACAGAGGTGTCTGGGTCTGCTGAGGGGTAACGCGGTCATGACAGACAACAGAGGTGTCTGGGTCTGCTGAAAGGTAACGCGGTCATGACAGACAACAGAGGTGTCTGGGTCTGCTGAGGGGTAACGCGGTCATGACAGACAACAGAGGTGTCTGGGTCTGCTGAAAGGTA
>JAABNX020000070.1:29372399-29382617 GCA_015163995.2 Mormyrus lacerda
TGTACACCGCTTTGTATTGGTCTTTCACGTGGAATTCCAATGAAATTGATTCATGTCTGTGGCTGTAATGTGACAAAATGTGGTAAAGCTCAAGGGGGCCGAATACTTTTGCAAGCCACTGTATATCAAAGACCCAGTACACATAACCATGAGCCAGCTGGGGGATCCGCAGGGCAGCAGACACCAGCAAATTTATCGCAAGGTGATTGACAAGACTTGTGCATCTGTTAGAATACACAACTTCTCAGGAACTTAGGCATCTAACAAGTGATATAATTAAACATCATTGACAGTTGGCAAATGGACCCAGCTGGTCGATGAAAATGTCTATTCTCTTTTTAAAAGGGCCATCCTTCACTGTCTCACTCAGCGCAGGTCTGGATCACACCCCAATGCATTGTGGGAGCAGTTTATTTATATTAAAGAATTGCTGGTAATTGTATTATGGTTTACAGGGTGAAGCAGAAACAAAGAGGACAAAAAAAACCTCATCCCATCTGAGGGGCAGGAAACTGACTTCCAGCTGGATGGTCCCAAACAGTATATCCTTATGAAACCCATTGGGAGTCCTGAAATCCAATGTGTCTGTGATTTGTGCATGAAACCTGGGAGCCAACAGCAGCTACCAAGGAGAGCAGCGAGCGATTACACCATGCCAGTGTCTGTGCCTGTAAGGCTCCTCTCTAATTACTGCATGACAATGTATCTCAGGTAAATTTTAATATCTCCACCAATATGTTTTGAAATTAATTACATTTTAATTAATTATTATTTAATGCTGATTATTAACCAACTGTTATGCTGAATGTTTGGTTACTCCAAACTCAATTGCAGGATCCCCGTGAGTCTGTTAATGTGAGACTTAAGTGGGATTCACTAATTACCAGTATCGCTTAGTAACCTGGGTTAGAAGGCTCGTCCAGCGAGCTGCATCACCAGGTAATGTAAACGATCGGTAGTGAAGCTCCCCTCGCGGCCTTTGAGATAGAGTCTCGCGATAGTTTAGGTGAGTTTGAGGTTTCAGTGCATAGTAGCTAGATCGCACAGAGGCAGGGACCATTGTGAGCACTCAATGAACGGAGGCTGAAGTTGTGTAAAAGACATCCATTTATTCCTAACTAACACTACAACAAACATAACACAGACATTACACTTAACATGAACAACAAACACGAAATAGCGGAATAGAAACAAACAATGGAAATGAATTATGGAAATAATTATGGAAATGAAATGAGTAACTTTAAAAAGGAAATAATGTTCGGCAAAGCAAGCACAGTTTGTGGAAACACAACCCTAAAGTCACGTAGCAGGTTAACAGAACATCTTAGGTTGTTAGAATGAAAGGAAGTTGGTTTACTTGGTTGCAGAGTGAGGGGGGACCTTGGCAGTTGGTTGCAGAGGCTGATGAGCTGATCTGGATGATGGCACTCAGGAAGGCGTAATGTTTGGAGCAGTTGTTGGAGTGGAGCCCCTTGGATTCTCTCTCCTTGTGAAGCTTTACGGTGAAAGGCTTTGTCTTGGTTGCAGTTCTCTGTTGGGTAGCAGGCCTTCACCGGCAGGCTTCAGAAGGGCTTCTTGTGGGCTTCTCTTCTCCTGGGCTGATGTTCTCTGCCTCTCTTCAGGCTGATGTTTTTCTGCTACTCCCCCTTGTTCTGAGGTGCCAGGGTTTTATAGTCTAAAGTTCATGAATAGGGATTCGAAACCTAAACCAATGATTGACCATCCATTTGGCGGGCTTTCGGAAGGGGGTCTCTATCAGTCCTTTTGGGATTCATGACCAGACTGATTCCCCTTTACTGATGATTTTCATTAGGCTGGTGTAACTTCTGATACATACACTTTTTGGTAACTACTGACCAGACTGATTCCCCCTTTACTGATGATTTTACTAAGCTGGTGTATCTTTTGATACATACATTATTATGGTAACCACTGACCAGATTTGGAAACAGGAGTGATTTTCCATCAGTTTGATACCAAACATGCCATACCATCCTAGCGGTTCACACCTCATACCATCTGTATTAATTAATTAAGAATTACTTATATCATTTATGTTACTGACTCACATCAGTATACGGTATAGGTGTTTTGGGTTGCATCTCAACAGGTGTTGCACTTTTTACAGACATTACATGACATATTCACATTCAAACAGCACATCTTACCTTTAGATAGGCGTGGCTGTTAGTTTGTGGTAATACCAATTTAAATTGCACATCTGGCAACAACATATTTTGGTTGGTGTGTCTTATCACAATTGATCTTCTCCACAGATTGGATAATGTACACCTTAATTCAGTTCTTTTAATGCAGAATAGCAAGTAATGAAATGCTAGCAGGCCACAAAGATCAGATAAGGGCCACAGAGGAATATGGAAGGGGGGGGGTTTGTTAAACAAAGAAAGAAGAATCTCTGAGTTAGGACACACTGAGATACCTGGTTGCACTATTTAATTTCAAAGATTCTTCTGGTATAACCATGAAGATATATATGCAGTGGTAGTTATACCTGTACATATTTATTTATTCAAATTTCTAGTGTTTAAGTGTGAGGGGTAAAATAGGTGATACTTCGTGAACATGGTTATAAGGGTGGCACACAAAACACCAATATTGTCTAAGGACTCAATATACAGGGTATACAAAAGCCACACTTAAAAGAGGCTCTCTTTTAGGGTGTTGCGTGAGTGGTATGTAAGGCAGGATGCATGGGGAGTCGGAGTGCCGGCCTCCCTTGTTAGCTGTGTGTGTCTAAAAGTGTGTTTGTGTGTGGGGGCTCACAAACCCCCTTTGGTGCTTAGGCCAATGTGTACCTCTCGTACCAGCCTAGACCTTGTCTCAGGCCACCTGGAATTTAAGCTCTGTGATATGTGCATGTGTGATCCTGCAACAAGCTTCCACAAAGCTTAGCTTAGTCTATAATTAACATTCCTATTTTTGCTGACATTTACCGTGAGTCCTCGCACACATCGAAAATGTCAGGTTCGGCACACGTGTGTCGAAAAGCGCAGCCTGCTGAAATAAATGCGTGCTTCATCTCGCAGACGTCACCCGAAGCGAATGCAGACCTCAGTACCATTGCATTAACGTTGGAAAGGTCCTGCTCTTTACCCAAAGCACTTTAGTCACCAGCCCGTTTTAAATGATACTGTTAAGTGGCATTAGGGTGCTGTACAGTTTACCAATCCAAACGGCTGAAACTGTAATGGGCAAAAACAGGCTTTAGTTTTATTCAGATGGGCAGAGGACAGGAAAACTCCAGGGATTTGATAGATAAACCAGCAGGATTATGGGTATGATCCTCAGTCTGCAGCCATTACGTCTGACAGCTATTCACCTGTTAAAAACTCATGTCACTCATTATCTGTCTGAAAACTGCTACAGATGCTCACAGGAATTTGGATCACATGTAAATTTTGAGTAAATAGAGCTTCAGCAGAGATGAAGAGCAGACACCACAAGCAGCAGGAAGACCGAAGGGAAAGCAGATGTCCAAATTGGCACATATGAAATACCTGCATGAACATGGAACATGAAGTAATCAAACTGACCATCTCTTCCTTAGACTTTGTGTCCATGATGCAGTTCAAAAACAGATCTCCAAATCGTACTCATTCTATTTTCTGTTGCTTTTGAGATGAGACCGCTAATGACCTGAAGTCAGGCTTCCTCATCATGTGTTACAGTATTGGGAACCAGAACTCACCCAGTTCTCATGCAATCCGACAAAGAACTTCCAAAATTTACATTTTTCACCATAGATATTTTCTCAAAAACTTTCTTTCACAAACTACGTGAGTTTTGAAAATTTGCTCTTCAGCCCATAATACAACTTAAACACTGTTGTTACCGTCAGCACAACAGCACACCTATTGCAAATGAAGACCCTAAGCCCAAGGATGACAATAAAGATTCAGTGAACTTTTAAATAAAGCTCTGTCCCCCCCCCCCCCCTTCCAAGAAGGGTAATGATTTTCATTAAAGGACCATAGCTAGTGGGGTTTTATTTGTTCTTAAAAAAGAATAGCTGGTTCTTACTGCCTAATTGTCGGATTTTGTGTCTTTAATAGCTTCTTGACTTACTTCTGCAGGTCAGATACTGGGTCTTGCAAACATCCCCAGTTCCTTCCTCCCTCTAATTTCTTTTGCAAGATGAGTGCAAAGTGTAACGATGCCCATCCAAGCCCGTGAGCTTCTTCATCTGCTTGCTCCCGCACATCTGCTCTTCACCAGTGATACACACCAAGGTCATATTGTACTAATGGCAAATACAATAACCTGAGCAAGAGGCAGGTCAGCCTCATGTGGTGAAACCCCCCCAGAATCATCCTCCAAAAATGCACCGGGATATTTTAGAGCCATCTATGACACACCCAACCAAGAACGATAGACAGTGGTGAGGAATAACACGACACAACGAAATGATTCAGTCGATCCGAAAATTTATTGGCGATTTCAGAGGCAAAAGCACATTCCTGAAAGCACACCATACTTAAACCACATCGCTGACTAGGCTGACAAAATGGTTCAATCTACAGCGGCTCGCTTGTTTTCCCAAGCTGGCTGCATCATAGCATCATCGCTTTATGGCTCTCTCAGAGCCCATTAAGTGGTTCCACAGTGTCTGGCTAATCTATATTTGAACAAGCAGGTGCTGTGAAACCTGAAGACTGACAGCCCATCATTTTCAGATCCAAAAATAAGCCTTTGCTGAGCTGTAGATGCCCACTGCTGTCCTGGGTGACTGCTTTCAGGTTCGAGGGGACGCCGTGTGTTCTGGACATCTGTGACTGGCTGCCGTGTCTCCATCCGTGACTCCTGACATCATATAAGCATCCAAAGAAACAGCAGGGTGGATTGAGAGAAATGGAATGATGATGCCGGCCCTGCTTCCCATTCGCCTCAATGATTACTCAGACAAAGGAAGAAGGAGCATGGGCCCCCTGTGGCTTTCAAACAGCCCTCTGAGACACGCCCTCTGCACAGCCTCGTTTTTAATCGATCCCTGAGATCTTACAACAGTTATTTTCCAGCAGCCATCTGTGCACAAAAGGCAGGATTTTCAGGCAGAGATGACAAAAATCCTTCTGAGAGCACATGCTTAATTAAAGTGGCATCATTCATTTAACACGCGCAACCAACACAGCTTTTACGTGATCTACAAGCTTATTTGGTTATGCACCTTCTTTAAGGGGGTAGTGTGTGGTTCAGCGAGTTATGACTCTGCCTGTGATATGAATGTTGCTGGGTTAAATCCCAGGGTTGGCAGAGTGATTTCACTGTTGGACCCTTGAGCAAAGGCCCTTAACCTCCGAATATCCAGGGACTGGCTGAACCTGCTTTCTCAGGGTCCCTTTGGATAAAAGCATCTGTTAAATAAATAACATGTAAAGGTACAACAGCAGGAACCTTCCGGACACAAATCTGTGTCCTTAATTAGCATGCTGTTGGTATCTTTTTATCTTTCATGCTTGAAGCATTTCTTTGGGAGAGGAAAGCACCTGAGGTTTTCATTGACGTGGATCAAGTGAATGCGGTGTTTTCAGAGCAGGGGATGGATGTCTCTCAGCTCAACAGGAAGCAGGTCACAGAGATGCCTTGCCACTCCCAGCAGCACTATTTATAGCACACTAAACTGTGTCTGGCGCCACGGCCAGGGAGGCATTTACACCCAAGGCTACAGGGGCCTCAATGCTGTGGAAGAAAACCTCCCCACGTGTCATGTACAAGGGAAGTGGCCGCAAACGCGCTCATCCCAGCCATGCCCTGCTGACTTACTGTTAACATCAGCAAAGAGCTGGCCCCATTTTACAGAATATCGGGGTGGACGGGTTGAGAGGGAGAGAGGTCCTCTGTCTGGTACAGCTCCCAAATTAAGCAACCAAACACCATCAAGATGACATCTAGCTGAAACAAAGTGCCAGAGAAAGGATGAATTAGGGTCAGCTCCTCTGCCCTCCTTCCCTTCCCACCAGCCAGTCACACCCTCACTGACATCCAAAGCAAGCCAAGAGGAGCTCTTCAAGCCCACAGAATGCAGCCAGTGTGGAGCTGGTGTGGGCTGGGGGGCCCTTCAGCAAAGCTGCTAATAGCCACACAGCCTGCGAGGGTCTAAACGCATCTGATTACAGCTCTTGTGGGCAAGTACTGGACTGCCAGGAATAACAGATAAAAATAACGAGGGGAAAGAATGGCGTGATTATGCAATACTGACGTTAGAATAGACGTGTAGAAAAACTCTTATAGCCCAGGTAAGTTACACAAGCCAGCGCATTAGCCGTGCTTCGCGTTTGGCGGTTGCTATTGCAACTCTCTCTTATGAGAAAGCAGCTTGGCGATAGCAAACGCCAGCTTTTTACAGAGATTCGTTGTGTGAGCAACAGCTTCTCCCACGTTGCGGTTACGAGCCAAAAATAGCTGATTCGTGTTTATAGATATGCATTTGTTTTTTATCTGAAAGCGTAGTATACAAAAAGTATTATATATTTTCTAAGGCGATGAAATTGAGGATGACACTTTAAATGAGTGTGATGCATAGGACTTGCACCCCAAACCCATTCCCTAAACGGCACGCTTAGCTTTAAGGTTTTTTAGGGTAAAGGAAACCCCAGGGGACCCGTAACGAGGGCCGAATCCCGAGGCCGGAGTGCGCAAAGTGGAGGGGTAGCGGCTGTACTCGGCACCGCAAGCGAACTGCCGAGAGTGACGCGTTACGCAACCTGGAGGTGTGGGAGGCTGCGAGAGGGGGTGTCGCCTGTAAATAAACCCGGACCTGCCGTTGCCCCCCCCCTGGCAGCAGTGCGATGTGCTCCCCGAACACGGCATCGCGATAGAGAATATTCGGAGGAAAGAGTGTCTGCGATAGCCGGAGAAATTCATATGTAGAAAGCTTAAATAAACAATCCTTCGTGATTTACAGATGATTAGTTCTGTAGATTGAAACTATCTTGGGAAATTGTCGCGTGGCTGGATACTTTCGGTGTCTTTCATGAAACTTGAGTCTCGGTTTTTCCTAACCAGTCACTGACAGGCATCAAGAGTCACTCGTCACTCTTTTAAATTTAAGAAGCGCAAACAGACTGGAGAAGATTAATAGCGGGCTGCAAAGAATGGAAAATTCTCATTAACAGGCAAAATAAAATATGTGTTACTGAGTTTATGTAACCGGTAAATCAATTTGTCACACGCATTTAACACTTAATCCATAAATATTAAGTCTCCTGATCGCATGTGAAACGAATGGAAACAACTACCCATCATAAAAAGCACTACATGGTGACTATTTCAAAATAAACACAAATTGCTTTTACGATACCCTGCCCGTTGTGTGCATCAAGCGAGCCTTTCATGAACACCAATGAAACTGGTTACAGACGACCGTTCAGACGAGAGTGATCGTGCGTGGGAAAGAAGAGGCCGGCGAGAATCCCATTGGTCCCCATTGCGCTACAAAACGATGTCGGCTTTCTCCGACGCAAGGATGGGCTTAGAAGGTAGAGGAACAGCCGGCAAGTAGGAGGCATCCTCACTGCAGGATCACTATCCACTTTCCATGTATCTGCCTCAGCGGACTCCTCCCTGGACGCCGCAAGAAGTTAATTTTACGATCCGTAGATGACGATCGCTGGCCCATCGATGATGGAGAAGGGTCTCTTAAAGTACTAATTCAACGCAATGGGACATGGATATATTTGCAGAAAAGGAGGATATGAAAGCGACTTTGGGATTGTCATAGCGCTGGCACTAATATGTTTTCGCCTTAAAGAACAGCAACAGACCTAAGATTACTTAAGCGTTAAAAAAGAAATACCATTAGAGTCGAGGACATCTGCTGATATTTACGATCGCTTACTGGATTTCAGTCTAATTACAATTTCCCCGTATTTGAACTGACCGCCAAAAGCTATAAAAACGCGTTAACGGGAGAATAAAGTTTTATCTCCCTTACTTCTGGTGTTACAGCACAAGAAAATGCTAAAATTTACTATTCCTGAAGATATTTTCCCAAGAAATTGCATCCTTCCGACAGGTCCTGGAAAGGTTTATAACTTTTACACATGGATTCCCAGAGCTCTTTACATGAAAACGGGGGTTGCACTTCTTCTGCGACCTAACCGACTTCTTAAATCTGTGTTTTATCTTCTCGTCTAATTCATCCATATATACTTTTGAATAAAAAAAAAACTGGAATTACAAGGAAAGTAAATCAAAGAAATAAAACTTACATTGTGATATATAAATATTCTTATGGACACCGAGCTAGAGGAATCTCGTTTGCTCTTATGGGAATTAAGCACTCTTCACGTTGCTTGCTCCTTAGGAGGAAAATGGCGGAGTCCGAGAGCACGGAGGTAGGTAAGAGTAAAATAAATGACTTAATTCGGTAAAGCACTTAAGTGAAATATTCGTGTGATCAGCCAATCTCTTCTCCGTATTTGTGTTTAGAATATGCGATCCGAAATTGCTCACAGATCTGTTTACAGATTATTTCTGGTTGTCAACTTCCAGTGTCCCATCTTCAGCAGTAATTAATGCAAAAAGGCAAAAATGCGTCTAAACGTCAGCCGTTGTATATTTGTCGTGCGGTTTTTAATTGCATCTGAAAGGTGCAGATCAATGAGATGCTGCCAAAAGTCTCGAGATGCGAAAGATCGCGGATGAAGTTGCAATCCAGACTGGGTCCTAGTTACGGCTGCTGCGATGCTGATCACTCCATTTTATGGTATTAGATTTAGTGTCATTTTAGTAAAATACGCGTCTTGTCTTGAGAATGAAAGCTGGAGCTTTGCGCTGTCCTTGGTGCTGCAGAATAAGCGGCAAGCACCTCAAATTCTCTTAAACTGGGACTGCAGCCATTTTGGAATGCATAGAGCGATAGCATCCGATTGAAGTCGCTTACTGTTTCAAAACGTCGCTTTCTGTCCCAGGCTAAGGAATAGCACAAATTTGTTTTTAACCGAAATATATTACAATTTTATGCGATTCACAGTATAATTAAGGAATTTATAACACAATTAATTATGCCTAATTGCAAATGTTATGTAAATCTGAGTGGCTGGAGTGTGTAAACAATATGTTCCGTAAGGTCTTAATGGGATCCTATAATGAGACCACTTTGGGTATAAACTTTTTCAGAAATCTTAAGGCACAGCCACGGTAAAACTGCAAACATTTCCTTCACAGCTTTTCTGATCTCTCTTGCCTTTAATAGTCCTGCTGTATTTCAATTTGCGATACAGTTTTTAATATGGGTTCCCTGCCTTACTCCCATAGAGTCTGGATAGACTTCATATCTCCACGACCTTGAATAGAACAAGTGGCTACAGAAAATGGATGGACGGATGGATGGATGGATGGATGGAAAGTTTTCCGTACAAAAGTTTTGTCCCTGAAAACATATACTCTTCTGTAACCAGATGCAATAAATCACTGTCCTTAATAGATTGCCATGCATGTTTTTTGGGCTTTCCTTAAATTGAGGAGGGTGCAGAATAAATTTACCCTTTGTCTTAATTTGGTAGCATTCATATTAAGATTTGCAATTTCAGCTTTTGAGATTTTGATTGAAACTGAGAAGATCATTACATGAGTACATGAGTCAATCAGATGCCCCCTTTTCCATTCTCTGCAGACCTCCAGCCAGGCAGTGTGTGGTGCCATGGTGTTAATGGAGCTGTACATTGCTACACTTGCTATCAATGGGGCTGAGTGGCATGTAATGTTAAAGTAATGTCCTTAGTTCAGATTCAGATTGGAATCCTGTATAAGATGTTAGGGCAACAGTCAGCACACAAGGCTGTGTGAACATGGTGAAGTGCCTGAGGGACAGTTTCATGTTGTAGCTGAGAGCCACAGAATGTAGTAACCATAACAGGACATTCTGACAGGCTGATCAGATGGCGAGGGTCTCTGGTGGCTGCTGGGTCCTAAGCAGCTGCTTAGTTTGCGTCTACCTTGGGCCAAACATGCTAAGCTAAGGTCAGCTGGTTATGGGATATTCCCCAAAACCAGGGCATGTCAGGCCTCAGGACTCCTCACAGGTGATGGCCTGGGTAACACACCAGTGCAGTGTGTCGATGGACATCCATCCATCCATCCATTTTCCAATCCGCTTAATCCTAATGGGTCGCGAGGTGGCCGGAGCCTATCCCGGAAGCAACGGGCACGAGGCAGGGAACAACCCTGGACAGGGGGCCAGCCCATCGCAGGGCA
>JAABNX020000070.1:29382717-29395655 GCA_015163995.2 Mormyrus lacerda
ACCCAGGCGGAGACTCGAACCCGGGCCCCAGAGGTGTGAGGCAACAGTGCTAGCCACTGCACCACCATGCCACCCCTATACTGAAAACCATTTTTTATTATTGTTGAGATATTAATTTTTCTTATAACGCAATGGCGGTTTAAGTAGCCTACACAACGTTTGGAAAGTGGCACAGCTGGAAAATGTTTAAGGGGGGACCTTTTCCACTGCTGCACCGCTAAAAAATGTGCCGCAAAAGATCAGAAAGGGAAGATATAGCTGACGCTGTAGCTGAAAGTAATGAAACACTGGGGTTGTCAAAAAAATGATTCTCAGATACTAATTGATTTTAAAAATTAGTATCTGATTAGATACTCATTTTCACCATTATTGATACCAACAGTGCGGTTTTCCACACATCACACAGCACCACTACAGCGCAGGCATGCGTGCATGCATGCGCAAACTTGCGCAGCCCCTCCTCTCCTCTCAATAGACGCTGAACGCATTTGCGCTGGTTAACACACATACCTAGTCTATAAGCAGTTAGCCAACAAACACGTTAGCTGTATGTTATCATTAAGGTAGCGGATAGGCGCAATGGCTAATAATAAAATAATATAGTTAATGTGGGAACAATGCAAAAATATAAAACAAAAATATGTCCTGTAAAATCCTGAAAAATGTGGTAAACGCCCAGTCATACTTTTAAAAAAATGCGGTCGTATACCGTGAAACCGACATATCTTTGAAAAATACCGGGAGAATACCACCCAGCTCTTCTCTCTGCTATAATGAAGTACTGCATGGCTGTCGTGTGGGAGAAGGACTTGTAAACTGCATTTCCTCACCTTATCATATAGCCGCTGCACTATTCGGCTTCACAGATGGTTGTCAAGCAGAGGCAGAAGGAGGATCTCTACCAGTAGATCTTATATGATGCTGAGTGACATTAGTAAGCTGCCAAGCTTTGGGGTGGGTGGTTAGAATTTCTCTGCATTAGAACCGACTGTCTCATGACTGTGATCTTCAAATACTTCATCACGATTTAGTGTGATGGTAGCGGCCATTACTGTCTCTATTCACCAGTCAGTCCCCAAACTCCCAACTGGGACAGTCAGGCTTGTGAGACAATCTTGGCCTTGCCCACACACTCAGTCTTAAAATGCTTTGACTGAATACACGTGTAAAAGTACTTCTCAGCAGATGGAACCCTGTAACCGTTACTGATTGAAGGATGGTGCATTTTGAATCTAAATTGATTTTCTGTTTGATTTTTCTTGCAACACCTGTTTTCCCTTTCAACAAGTTTGGTCTGATGATTAAATATAACAACATAACACAATATATATATAGCTTACCATAAACCCATCAGGCATTGCATACACCTATTTTTGTCATCCATTGATCAGTCTGCTCTTATTCATGATCAAAGCATCACATGGTGCCATTCAGTGATTGTTGAAGACTAAGACCAAAAATATTGCTCTCGAGCATATTTGTCAGAAATCCTCACACCAGTTCTTATTGCCTTCCTCTATATAATAACATGTTCCGCTTCAGGCAAGTTAAAAGTTCATTTTGAAGATGGTAAGCTTTATTTTTGAATTTCAATTTTAATTATTTTAAGAAGAAATGGCTCTGAAAATGCAGTATAACAAATCAATCTTTGTAATGTCTCCAGGAGGGTATAATGCTGTTTTGGGGGTGCTATATTGGCAGAATGATATAGTGACACTGCGGTGGTGTGACCTTATGTCACTGTCATTTCTGAAGCTGCCACCTGACATCGCCCACACATCACGGAGCTCGGGCGTTTGACGCTGTAATAGGACAAGGGCCATATCCATTATTATATATCCCCTGCTGGCATAAATCTCATTCACTGACCTCGTTCTGGAAGGATGCTATATAAAGACCAATATAACAGGACAGTGGGTTTTATTTCCCGGTTGTGATGCTCACAATGGTTGTTTCATGGGTAGCTTTATCTTATCTCATCTTAGCTTTATGCTCGTGGCGGCATTCAGGTCTTCTGCAATCTCCCACAAGGCAATCCCCCGCTTTTCATAGTGTAGTCCTTGCTGAACACAATCTGCCTCAGCCCTCCGGGGGAAAGAAACATTTAGTTTTGTAGATGTCCTGGATAAAGACCAAGATCCACTCATTTAATGACTTCTTAGGGACAGCCATAAGTAGTGTGTCTGTCTGTTTGAGATTGTTGACCTTTTCGATAGATTTACGTACCTCGGCAGCGACATTCATGTCTCTGATGACTCTTCTTATGAAGTCAGATGGATTGGAAGAGCATGGGGGGTCATGAGGTCGCTGGAAAGGGGTGTGTGGCGATCCTGATATCTTTGCAAGACGACAAAGGTCCAAGTCTTTAGAGTCCTAGCTGTCCGACTTGCTGTATGGCTTGGAGGCGTGGATGCTATCCAGTGAGCTGAGACGAAGACAGGAGTCCTTTGGTACTGCGTCTCTTAGGAGAATCATTGGGTACCGCCAGTTTGACTTTGTGTCGAAGGAGCGTTTGCTAGAGGAGTCCCGAATGAGGCACATTACCTGCATTGTGAGGGAGCGTCAGTTATGGCACTACAGCCATGTGGCGCGTTTCCCTGAGGGTGATCCGGCTCACAGGATCCTCATTGCTGAGGACCCAAGTGGCTGGACCAGGCCAAGGCTGTGACAGATGGATGGCCATTCCCGGAGTGTGGGACTGGACCGTGTATCTGCCTGGGGGATCGCCAGCCGGGATCCTGAGGAGTTTCACTTTGTGGTGGGTGCGGCAACGCGCTGCATCAGCGCATGCCCCCCAACCTGACCTGACCTGTTGTAAAAAATGTGGTGTCTTATAATAGATCTTATCAAATAAATACTACAAATGATTGCTTTTGACATCAGGCTGAAAATGTATATTTATATTATTATGTTTCTAAGCCCAATGCAATAGTATATCCCACCCCTGTATATCATAAAGCTCTGTTCACTCTTTGGTCTCATGTCACCATGTTACTGAGATGCTTGTTATTTTCTCTCAGAAGTATTTAGTTCTTAGCGCTTATTCAGAATTTCTGAATGTGATCATTATGGTCAGGCTATCAGGTCTCTTGGGCTCAGCTGTGCTCGAACTAGGCATGATGAGAGTGATACTGTATCATGGTGTCATGGTGTCCATTATAAATAGCTTAAATGAATAATGAGGTGTTTGCGAAGTGTTAGCGTAGCTGCATTTCCCAGAGGTGTGCGCCATATCTGTAGTGCTCTGAACACAGTGTGTATGCAGCAGATGTGGGGGGGGGGGACCTTCTTTCAGCAGACACTATGGGTGATCAACACCTAAGCACAGAAAGTGTTGCACATGATCAACACCAGCTCCCAGCAGACATTGCAGGTGATTAACACCTCCTCCGAGGGGGTGTTGCAGGTGACCAACACAACGTTATAAATACTCTTATTTCATAGACGCCCACACCTCCTTTTATGGCTGAAAGACTTGATATAAATGGAGAGATTCAAGTTAGCCGGGCTCTTTGGGAGAAGAATTTGGAAACTTTTTCTGAGACTCAGGAAATGTTGTTTAATTTTGTGGTTTTAACTCCTCCCCATCTTATTACGGTCCTACACCTCCCTTTGTGTTTATCACACGTGACTCTCCACATGTGATGTCTTCTCTCTCTCTCTGTCCGTCACGTGTGACTCTGCGTCTCTCTACGTGTGATATCACTCCCTGTTCGTCACATGCGACTCCGCCCCCTTTGGTGTGAACCCTGCCCCCGTCTCTCAGCAGCCCCCGGTCAGCCGTGCCCCCCCGTCATCCCAGTCCTCTCAGCCTTCTACGATGTCCAAGCCCGTGCTGCCTCTCCACCACCTGACCCGCCCACCACACACGCCCAACCATGCCGCCTCTTTGCCCAGCTGCCCGGGCCGGGGCAAGATGGCCAAGCTCGTCAACCCCGAGGAGATGACGTCGCGAGACTACTACTTCGACTCCTACGCCCACTTTGGCATCCATGAGGTACTGGCGCTCCCCGAGAGGACCCGTGACCCAGGTGTGCCGGTCGATGAGAGGCTGAAGCAGTGGGGCAGTGAGGGACAGAGCAGGAAGACCAGTTCTTTCCGTTTTATTTATAAAATGCAGGTCAGTACGTGGGCTCTTTCCACAAAGGAGGAAAAGGAAAGTGTAAAAGTACAAAATGGAAGTACATAGGCCATTTGCTCCATCTTACACATGTAACCATTTTCATTTCTCAGGTCTGCCCATTTGTTCTGCCCCCCCCCCCCCTTCTATTAAGATTTTCCGCTACTGTGTCCCTGACCAAACTATAGCCACTTACCTGGGAGAGCGGAGGCAGGCTGAAAAAGCATTCAGTGCCCCACCGCTGCCAGACTTGCTGCATGTTTCTCTGGTCATTTTCGACTCCGTAAGGATGAACTGACTCCCACAGGAGATGCTGAAGGACGAGGTGCGGACGCTGACCTACAGAAACTCCATGTACCACAACAAGCACGTCTTTAAGGACAAAATCGTTCTGGATGTGGGCAGCGGGACGGGGATCCTATCCATGTTTGCGGCCAAAGCAGGAGCCAGGCATGTATATGGGGTAAGAGGCAGGTCATGTGACTGATGAACAGGTTACTGGTCATAGAAGATGCGTATACAGCTTTTTTGCCTTACTTGTCTTAGGAAAACTCTCTTATTATCTGCTTTCAATTGTCTTATCATCTGTGTGTTCCTCTGTTTCTTCTGCTAGCTGATAGAGTAACAGTTTGGATCCAACTGCTGTTGCAAGATTTCCAATTAAAACTTATCTCAGGGGTCACTGTCCTAATGTACACTGTGAAATAGAGACTTAAATCTCTAAGAACAAGGTCTGATATTATCAAAAACACATAGTTATATAATCTTTCCTTTTTGTCCCTTTACCAAATAAATTAGACAGTCCTACGTTAACCTGGAGAGGAAATTACATGAAAAACCCTTCTCTTGAAATTCCTTCATTCTTCTTCAGTTTCCATGGCAGCTGCTAATTAGACTCCTTTGGCTGGAAATGGAAAGCACAACTTTAAAATATTTCAGTGTGACATTTATTTTGGATTTCGGCTCTGTAACTTGTTTCATTTAAAACATTTTGAACTCAGTTGCTCACCCTGACTGAAGTAAGCTGAAAAAATAGTTAAAGTATCTTTTTATTTAAAAAAAAAAAAAAAACATGCTCAACTCAGGACATGATATTAAGGTGCTGGATTCGGACTGAACCAATAAAAATAACAGTAAATATTCACTGGATGCATTTTAACAATAGGCCTTCTTCAGCGTGAAAACCTCTCTACGTGCTGCAGTGAGCCACTGACAGCTTTAATCAGGAGCTCCAATATAGGGCATTCATTGACGTCACTTTCCCACCAGAACATGCCCCTCCAATGGACTGAGTGATAAAACGTGCTGCAACATGACAGATTTTAATCGGGGAAACGGAAACAAATGCTTATCTGCTTAAATTAAAGGAAGTTTGACTCAACAGAGGTCCTTCCCAAAGGACCAGTGGACAATGGACGTTATTTACACAGAATATAAATAAATGATGTTAAATATTTCATTGATGAGTAGTCAACACAGCATATAACTTGAGGTATGATCTTACCTAAAAATCCATTATAACTGACACAAAATCTGCCCAATCTGCCCCAATGTGGCATCTGCAGGCAGATGTTGGCTCACTCTTTGTGAAGGATACTAGTACATTGTTACAGGAGACAGACAAAAACTTACTGGCGCACGAGGAAATTATTCGGGAGTTTGTCTGAACTGCAGTATGATTACAGCTCATTCACGATATGAGTGTCAGTTTGAGGTGAAGACTGCAGACAGGAAATGGCCCTCAGTTTCAAGACAAGGAGAACAGCAGACACCCTACCATGGAACACCACACACACACACACGTTTGCAATTGTATCTTTGTGGGGACTCCACAGTCAGTAATATGGGGAAAACTGTAATCACAACATGACGCCCTTAACCGTTACCCAGCCCTAACCTTAACTATGAGTAACCAAACAAAATACGAGGCATTTTTACCTTTTTGATTGCATTCATTGATTATTGTGGGGACCTGAAAAAAGGACACACAAGTCTATTGGCATTTTTAGTTTTTCGATTGCAGTTGCAGATTTTTATAAACTCGAATTTCCCCATGTGGGAAATGAAAAAACGGGTTCCCACTATATCAATATAACAGGTTTTAATCACATTGTGAGGACATTTGGTCGCCTGCACACTCGCACAGAGGGTAGGGCACTTGGATAAAAATAAAACCAGCTGCCTCTCAGTGACTTAGTGTGTTTATTACCAAACACAACAGTCAAAGGTCATGTGACATCAGCAAGGGGAACGATAACGCACTGTGTCTCTCATGAATGATTTTCATTTACATTTTTCTCCATTCACAGATTGAATGTTCGAGCATATCGGAATACTCAGAGAAAATCATCAAATCCAACCACCTGGATAATGGTAAGAGATAAGGCTTTACCCTTGCGGACCAGCGTACGGGTCATGTGGAATGTGAGGGTAGCCTGATGAATGTAGATGAAGAGAACATCTCACAGCCTCAGCTTGTGGGCAAAAAACTGCCTATGAACCCTTTTGCGATCTGCAACTTGTCAGAATATTCACCGACACTCAAGAGGATCTGAATCAGTCAAAATCATTTCATTAAATAAATCGCTACGTTTACATGCACATGTGAACATGTTAGTCCGACTGGCAGAAGACATACAGCAGGGCTATTCAAATCACAGTCCTCAAGGACTGAGCACTGCTGTTTTTACAGCTTTCCTTTACCTGAGAGCCAGTTGTGAAGCCTCTGGCTAATCAGAGCCAGAAATTATTAATTATTAAGCTAACTACCTGGGAGACTTGAAAACAAGGCCTGGATTTGGAATCGAGGGCCAGATTTGAATAGGGGGGATATACAGCATGTATGAAATATGCAGCGCTCTAAAGCTGTTCAACTCACTGCTCAGCTGAAGGGCATTGCACCAGGTACCATACTTTTGGGACTTCAGAATTGTAACAAAAGTATGATACTTCAAGGTGTTGGTTTTACCCTGGCATAAAAACTGGTACCAGCAGTGAATGACATCACAATGTGAAACAGAGTATTTTGTACTGAATTCGAAAAATGACTGTAGTATATTATAGGGCTGGACGATGTGCGATATTAATTAAGACAGGTGGTGTGCTCTAAACGCTCCCCTGCCACGGATTTCATCCCCTGACGTAATCATTCTTTTTAAAGGCGATGTCGCTTCTTGACTTAAGCAGACTAAAAAAAAACTCACATTACTTGTTTATTATGATGTTTTACAATCAAACATGAAGTTAAGATTAATAACCTCCTATAAAACGTTGCAAATGTGACAGTTACTACATTTTCATTCAAACGCGACAGTGATATCATATGCTATTCTTTTCCACGCTTGTTTGTGCAAATACAGTTGCATTGAGTCACAATAAGGGATTCATTTCCTTAAATAATGTATCTTTAAATGCTTTGACAACTGAATTTCTCTCCGGGGATTAATAAAGGTTGTCTATCTATCTATCTATCTATCTATCTATCTATCTATCTATCTATCTATCTCATATGCTTGACAATTTGTGGAGGTCATCCTGCTGCAATATTTTCCTTATTCGGTCTTCTTTTCATACCTATAATGCAGTGATTAGCTTCATACCTAAACCGTCACATCTGGAAATGATATGACATCAAAAGTAATCAGAAGTCAGCAAATTTTCATATTCACTGTAGCGATTACGTCATGGGAGGCGAGCCGTAGCGGGGGGCAGTTTAGAGCAGGACACCGCATAGCCTGTTATTCACATACATTTCTTACATGACTAGTCAGCTAGATCAATATCAGCCTTTTTCTTACCTTCATTCTGGACGGGCATCACAGCGCAGGGAGTTTAAATATTTTTACTCTGGCACAGGGAAAAAAAACTTAGCTAGCAATTTTAATCATTATTCCGTTTCAAGATTATCTAGTATACATTTTAAGATCAGATTAAAGTTTACCTCCGGTGATTTTGCATGAGCGTTTCATGCCTTCTCCGAGACAATCATAATCATTTTCATCCTAGCTGTTTAAATCACTCCCAGACGGGTTCATGAAAAAGAAATTTATGTTGAACTCCTTTTTGTTTCATAAATACCCCAATATTTAATGCAACAAAATCACAGTGCAATATTTAAAAAAATTCCAATACCGTGTTGTCATAGCGTATTATACAAAATACTTTATTTCTTGTTAAGGCTGTCCTGATCTTGTTATATCTGTTCTTTGACCAGGTCGAAATTAAAACTTACTTAATTGTTACTTAATTTGTCAATTGTCTTTTATTATTAATATTATTTTTTTACGTCTGTGATGTAATGGGTCAACCCGAAAAAGCCCAATACCAACAAGGTGAATGGAACCATATCGCCACCTATTGTAGCGGAGTCGGACATAAATCATTAAATCGAATCTACTCCCGTGCAAGTATATGGGGTATAATCGTTGCTCGACGTAACTGTGCTTGTAAACGTATTAAATGTTATCATGGTGAACTTTTCCTAAAGAAGTTTTCTAAAACCAGCTCTTTTATGAGTTTGAGTAATTCATTTACTCTCATATGGGGAGGGAATGGCTATATTTTCAACAATAAATAATAATCTTGTTTTATAACAATAAATGAATTAATAATTTATAACAATAAAATATTTAAGTGTTCCTATCTATGGCATGTCAGATATAAAAGGTGATCATTTCCTGGTTTAGTTCACCTGCTTTGTCACTTGTCACTGAACAAATAGTGGTTTCTCTCTGGTGAGCTGTTGGATCAGGGATATTAAATTGGCCACTCGTCTGCCAGTTTTGGTCTTTAGTAAAATGTAGGTTGCAAGGTTATTTATTTTTCTGTCTTGTTTCTAGGGGAATGAGTTGAAGAGAGACTGCTTTAGAACACTTGCTTCTGACTATACATATAGATTGTCAGATACGTTCTACTGCTTGGTAATATCCAGGCCGAACAGTACCTTAAGGACTGGGAAATTCTTAGTAAACCCACTCAGGTGACACTTTTCACATCCGGTCCTTAGTTGTTTGACCCTCACTTTTACACTGTTTCCATGCTTCATAGTATTTCTAGTGGCTTTTACATAGAATCCGCAGCTGAAAGTCTTCATTTATTTCACTTATCCTATGATTGGTTATTCCCGATGATTCTGTTGGATGTTGATAGCTTCTTGATTCGTCTGCTGCCAGTGGTGTGTCTAGCATGCAGCTTTGTATGCCTGGGGTGCATCTTGGTAAATTATTGCTAATCTGCAATCTTCAGTCTTCTGCACACTCATTTTCTGCCAGGTCTGGCTTCGTTTTCTCTGGGATGGCCAATTAATCATTCTTCCTCCAGCACCCAACATGCACACAGATGGGCAAAGACTAACACATCTCCCTGTGCTTCACGCCACCTGTTTCGCTTCACTCAAATTTCCGGAAACATGCTTCGAGGAGAATGCTCCTTGTATCTGTTCCACTGCCCTGTAGGTGAGCAGTTGACAGTAGACAGCACTAGAAAGGGGTAGACATCTCCCCCGTCCCCAGTTGGTCTACATTCTCCAGACATCTCCATAGCAGGCAGCATAATGCAGAGATCGAGATGAGGTCCTGAGGAGATACCAGGTTCTTTATTTCAGGGGATTGAATGATGACCATCAGGGAGAGCTATCACCCATGTCCTGTCTGTGACAGTTCCTTCTAGAGCTTAAAAACGACACCTCAAATCTATTTTGTCTTCAAAGATTTTCATCATTATGAATAATTTTGACAGAAAGTAATAGGGACTGACTGAAACCTTTGATGCATTTATAAAAATATTTGTTTGCGTTTAAATTGGATCTCTGCTAAGGTATGCTGGTTTAGGATTATGATTGTTAAGGTAAGCTGAGTCCGTTATCCAGCAGATAGTGAACCATGAATATTCATTGCATTAAAATGCTTTGGTGCAAACATCCGCAAGACTTACAGAATGGATCTTCCTTTTAATTATATCCAGCCTTACTCCAAAGATTTTTTCCTACCGTTGGATGCCGTTCTCCCCATGACCATGTGCAACAGAATGAAATTCAGGCATGTAAACCAGGAGTGGTACAGCTACAAGGAGGAACTAGCTGGTGTAACAATAGCATGTCACATTTTAATGCTACACGCAACCTGCAAACCCACCTGATGCAGGTGTTACCTGAACAAATTTCTGGGTGAGCTCCATTAACCTCAACCTCAATTTTGTGCTGTATGTTAAATACAGTCATTGATTCGACTGAACTCTTTCTGATGGAATTCAAAATAAATAATCAGTATGTAGAATAGATCTAAATTCGATCCTGAAACCTTCCTGTGCTGTATCCAGTGAAGATACCACATTCCTGGCCCCTGCTGATTCTCAACTGGAGATGAGCTCAACTTGGTTATGGGAACATTGACAAAAATCCATCCTTATTTGCCCTGTTTAAAATTTATCGGGTTCGATATGTCCTTGTTCATGAGCCTCTGCCCTCCCAACACCTGAGAGGGTTGGTAAATGTTTCCGATTCAATCCAGCTGTAGTTTTCAATGCTCACCTCGGAGAGATGGAATAGACAAAACCAAAACGCATAGACATCACATTGCACCGAGGTGACTGCCATGATGTGCTTTGCTAAGGCAGTTAGGTCCACGGTGCAAATAAATCCCAGCCATTCTTCAGTGACATGGTAACCATTCATGTAAGCTTAATAATAAATAAAAACACAAAATACAGAGGTGCGAGCCATAACTCCTACATTGTATTTTAATACAGTTCCTCCTCCATTCAGTGGTTCTTTAAGAATAAAATCAGTATTGCATTTTTAGTTTTGATTTTGAAGAAAGGTCCACTTTCATCTCATTTTGTGCTCATGCTACTATGAAAAAGACTTTTTGACTGAATATTGGCTTTTTGGAAGTGGGGCCCTCATTCACAGCAGAGAACCAGGAGACCTTTTACAGACATTGAACCAAAGCCATGTGAAGAGTCATCATTTGCTGAGATGAAGACTTTCATACCCTGATGCGATTAACAAAAGTCTATACAGTTGATGGAATTACGTCAACACAGGAATTCCGCAACATGTTCACAGTTTTAACACGTGGGAGAACATCATGCTGAACCTTTGGGACGTTCTTCTGTGGCTCTGAACGATGGCTCCTCCACAGCTGTCCCCTCCACAATTGTCCCCTCTGTATGTTCTGCAGTCATCACCATATTCAAGGGAAAGGTGGAAGAGGTGGAGCTACCCGTGGAGAAGGTGGACATCATCATCTCTGAGTGGATGGGATACTGCCTCTTTTATGAGTCCATGCTCAACACCGTCATCTTCGCCAGGGACAAATGGCTGGTAGGGGGCAGCGTTGTGCAGATGCTCTGCAGAGTGGTCTGAAGCTGTCCTAGAGAGTGCAAGTTGGGCAGCAAGGGAGTTTACATATCTGTCTGTTGATCAGTTTGTGAAATAGTGGGTGATAGTGTGTGTGTCTCAAAGAGCAGTTGAGAAACCATTGCATCATCATTTAGATTGTCATGTAGGAGTGTTTATGAGTAAATATGTGAATTGTTCTGTTACTGCATAGTGATTAACTGCATATGCACGCGTACATTGGCTAAGCGTTAAGAAAAAGGCAGGTTCGGGGTGATGTGGGGGATCTGCAGGATTTCAGTTGGTCCATTCAGATCCAGGAAGTGATATCATCCATCTGTGTGGTCCGAATTGCAGTGCCTCTGTCTGATTTACCCCTGGCAGAAACCTGGCGGGCTTATATTTCCGGACCGTGCTGCTCTCTATGTGGTGGCCATTGAGGACCGACAGTACAAGGACTTCAAGATCCACTGTAAGTACAACTAGTTCTAACTGGTTTTCTGCCCCTAGCCCTGAACAGGACTGATGGGCCTTCCACACACAAGAAACAGGAACACAGATGTATACATTCTGTGTCAGGTGTAAGTGATTAAAAGTAGCCAGTTAATCAAAATTGCTGTAGGATAATCATTTCCATGGCAACCCTATCAGAGTGTATTTACTGAGGGGTTCATAATTCCCACAACGTAATACCTCTGAAGGCCGGTTCTCTGGAACCTAACCCCAGTGTGATTTAGGGGCAGGATGGCCTACAGACTGAATCTCTGGACTGAACCAGTGCCTATTTTACCTCAGTTGGTAGTTTGACAGACTGCAGAGGCAGGTGGTAAATCCCCTACTCCAGATTTATATGCAAGTTTATTAAACTCCACATGATGCCTGAACTGGAGCCTGAAATACGTATTTAAGATTACATTCATTTGCTTAGCTTGCAGTATTATCCTGAGGAACTTACAATCTTATCCATTTATATAGCTGGATATTTCAGTGGAGCAATTCAGGTTAAGCACTTAACTCAAGGGTACAGCAGCAGAGCCTCCCCCAGGACCCGCCATATAAAAAGCATAACTATGTCAGCTGAAACCTTTTTTCCCTGCCGTGACACTGGACTCACCTTAATCACGTTTGTTTGTGCTGTGTGATGAATAGCCTGCAAACATATGAATGCAGATGGGGTCAAGGAGAGATCCTTCCCCAGATGAGTGTGGTGCTTGACACGATGCTGCCCGCTGACTAAACGCATGCACACATAACTACCCACTGAGGGGTGTCACCAACCTACATAGTTTCTCTCGCTTCATTCTCACATGACTTGAATTTTCATTAAACTGGCAGAACAGTAGAGAGGTTTCTGCGGCGTAAGCACACTCAACAGAGTCATGTGTGAAGGGTGAGGATGAGTGCTAACCAAGGTTATAATAGTTTTGGATTTTTCATCAGTTTTAGTTTTTATTTCGTTTTGACTTTTTGTTTTCAAATTCA
>JAABNX020000070.1:29412546-29426083 GCA_015163995.2 Mormyrus lacerda
GGGGGGGGTTACTGAGCACCACTTAACATTACCCACAACCCTCTGCTCTCTGGCTAAACTCAACATCAGTAGCATGGATTGCAAAACCTGGCCAGCTAACCAGAATGTATATAAAACAAAAAATAAAAATATCATTAAGCCCCAAATCATCCCTTAATTAGCAACTGAAAATGGGACACCTCTCTTATATGTGCTTTATTTTGTTGTGTACTGGAAATAACTTCCAACAAGCTGAATATGCACAGCTCAAAAAAATAAAGGAACACTTTTTAGTCAGAGTACAGCATCAAATTAAACTTCTGGGATATTGATCTGGTCACTTAAGTAGCAGAGGGGGTTGTTAACCAGTTTCACCTGCTTTGATGTTAATGAAATTAACAAGATGCACTAGAGGGGCAACAATGAGACGACCCCCAAAGCAGGAATGGTGTAACACTGAGAGGCCACTGACATTTTTTCCTCCTCATCTTTTCTGACTTTTTCCACTAGTTTTGCATTTTACTAGTAAGTGTGACTACTGGTAGCATGAGGTGATTCCTGGACCCTGCAGTGGCTGCACAGCCATTCCAGCTTCTCCAGGATGACGCAGCAATACGTGCCATTGCCAGAAGGTTTGCTGTGTCTCTCAAGGGCATGGAGGAGATTCCAAGAGAAGGACAGTTACTCTAGGAGAGCTGGACAGGGCCGTAGAAGGTCCCCATCAGCCGGACTGTTATCTGCTCCTTTGTGCAAAGAGGAGCAGGATGAGCACTGCCAGAGCCCTACAAAGTGACCTCCAGCAGGTCACTGGTGTGAATGTCTCTAACCAAACAATCAGAAACAGACTTCATGAGGGTGACCTGAGGGCCCGACGTCCTCTAGTGGGCCCTGTGCTCACTGCCCGGCACCGTGGAGCTCGAGTGGCATTTGCCATAGAATACCAGAATTGGCAGGTCCGTGACTGGTGCCCTGTGCTTTTCACAGATGTGAGCAGGTTCGCCCTGAGCACATGTGACAGAGGTGAAAGGGTCTGGAGAAGCCATGGAAAATGTTCTGCTGCCTGTAACATTGCTCAGCATGACCGGTTTGGTGGTGGGTCAGTGATGGTCTGGGGAGGCATATCCATGGAGGGCCGCACAGGCTTCTACAGGCTAGACAACGGCACCATGACTGCCATTAGGTATCAGGATGAAATCCTTGGACCCATTGTCAGACCCTATATGCTGGTGCAGTGGGTCCTGGGTTCCCCCTAATGCATGACGGTGCCCGGCCTCATGAGATGAGAGTATGCAGGTAGTTCTTGGAGGATAAAGGAATTGATACTATTGACTGGCCCCCATGCTTGCTTTACCTAAATCCAACAGAACACCTCTGGTACATTATTTTTCGGTCCATCCCACAGCGCCAGGTTGCACCTCAGACTGTCCAGGAGCTCAGTGATGCCCTGGTCCAAATCTGGGAGGAGATCCCCCAGGACACCATCTGTCATCTCATTAGGAGCATTAGCCCGATGTTGTCAGGCATGTATACAAGCATATGGGGGCCATACAAACTACTCAGTACGATTTTGAGTTGCTGCAATGAAATTTCGGCATAATGGACTAGCCTGCTGCGTCATTTTATCACTTTGATTTTCGGGGTGTCTTTGAATTCAGCCCTTTGTAGGTTGATTGTTTTAATGTTTAAATGAAAATTAAGGGGCATCATTTCGTTCAAAAGCATGACTTTTCTTCCCATTGAGATCTGATATGTTTTCAAAGTGTTCCTTTAATTTTTTTGAGAAGTGCACAATCCTTGTAATGACTGCCTTTACGTAAGACAAAAGGAACCAGTGAACTGACCACAGAGAAACAGTTAGTTACATCATACCAACTGCTGTCAGTCTTCAGACTTTCTCCCACCACTAACAAAGCATAACTGATAGCTTAATTGGTCTGATTTACTCTTAATTAAAGGAATAAGTCAGAATGCGGACCAGCAGATACAAGGACCCATGACACCAATTATGCACATGGCCTTCCTGGAAGAAGATCTACTTACTTGGCCAGATGGACCATGGACTCCAACACATTTTGGCCAGAGAAGGCACTGCACTCATAGAAGCCGAGCTGGCACTCCTGCTTTTGATAAAGGTTTCGTTAACATTTACCCGGCCATTAACAGACAGCCATCACACATTCAACATGACTCAATCCATGTAACCAAGTGAGGTGCAGATTAGACAAGCCTAGTAATGAGCCCACCACAGGCACCCGGTGTGACACGCCACGGGCATACTGTACATGTGTGTCAGCCCCCAAGGCCATTACACAGCCTCATTCAGACTAGACCCCACCTAAAGGTCATGAAAGCTGTGTGAACAGACCTATACAGATTACACAGTCTTTTTGAAAAACTTTAAAGGGAATAAGAGAAGAAAATGGGACCTGTGTTACTCTCCTAGCAGAGAGGCAGCTAACACTGGTGTCCGGGCACGCTGTACTGAAGTCTACAAACCTTGGCCAATACCTCGCCCACTCTGGCCTGGACCTGCCGCTCACTCTCCTTGTCCTTTTTGTTCCCCAGGAGCATGATGGGAATGTCCTCTCCTGCCCCTTCCTGTGTCAAAATCATAAGGAAATTCTTAAGTGTCATTTTGCCCAAAAGAGCATATGTGTGAGTGTATGTGTTTGTGTGGTCCAGGTCTACAATCCATTTTGGGGACCAAATGCCCCCACAATGTGAGAAAAACCTGTTATTTTGACGTTAATTTCCTCTTGTGGGGAATTTAATTCCTATAAAAATGGGTGACTACAATCAAAAAACTAAAAATGCCAAAAGACCTGCATAGTCGAGTACTTTATTTTTTAAGGCAAATTACTATTTACCTTCCATACCTGTAACCGTTCAAGAGTATTAATCTATCATAATAGACATAGTATGCAAAGTAAATGCAGGTTCAATCAGAAGGGACACTGGCAAAGGTTCCACAGCCAAACTACAAATACAACTTTTTAAATGGGCAAGACAAAAATGAGGAACTTGTAATGTCACCATTAGTCACTAGCTGATGACTTGGTGGTACCACAAAGTCTACAATACTTGTTCACAATACTTCTTCATACTAAAATCACACTTTTCAAAATTTCCAAAGTCCATGAGGACTAAATTTGTGGCTAAATTTTTATAGCTGAAACACAAAACGCTTTCATTAACCACATTGTTTAAAATAGCATATGTATATGCATATATTAAATGTGTATTTTTTTATTACAAGAGTTTATTACGGAGTTATTTTTTAAATAGCTAATATATGCAAAACAAAGGTAAAGTAAAGAAGTGTATTTTCTGTAATGTAACATCCATTGAAGTGAAAAAAAAATCAAGAATACTTCAAAGAAAAATAATGCGTCTTTCTTGTCCCTTCCTGGCATTGTGGTCTCTTAGGTCATTGTGTTTGTGTGAGAAAGTATGGCTGTTGGTTATATCGCCAAAGATTATGTAACAAAAGTTTGGCTTTCCAACTTCTCATAAAATTATTTTTCATTGATTAATGCTCTTGGAGTGAGTACAGGCAGAAGGCTGGCTGAGTTTTTACCGCAATAGGCTGTGGCTTCACATAACAACGTGCGACTTCTGAAAGCTTCTGAAAAAACTCAGCAACCTATTTTGGCATGAACATACCAAGAGAGCAGTGCAGTTCACACCAGCCACTAGGGAATATAGGAAATGTACCCATGTGTTTATTATTTAGCTAGCTAGCTTGTTAACTATCTACCTGGCAAGCTAATGACTACGCTAGCTATTTAGAAAGATGTTATCTGAACTGCTTGATATCAATCACAATTGAGATGCTTGAGTTAGTCACCTACTGCGACATGAATTAGGAAATGAATTTGTGGCCTTGGCTGTCGAGGTAAAAAGAGTGGCTAACCAGCTTGCTGTTACTCACTTGCATTAATTTCTCACAGCTGTCTTAATTTGTTATTTGTTTATTTATCTAAGGTAAGAGGAACAGGGAGGGCAGGAAACGAGGAACATGCTGGCCAATGAGAGCAAAGGGGCAGTGACTCTCACTTCTCTTAAGGCCCCTGGTGGTCTGAACAATGAGCAACACCCTAAGTGCACTCTGATGAGATGATGTACTGTGATTGGCGTAAGATGGCTCTTGCCTGCATACTGGTCAGCCAATGACGTACAGCAATGAAGCTCTGCTCTGCAGTGATGTCATACACGATGACCACGCCGTCAACTTTGCGGAAGAACTGCTTCGTGATGCTGTGGTACCTGGGTGGCAGAGTCACGGTGACATGATTTCACATTACCCGCTAAAGGCGTTTACTCTAGTTACCGTCTCTCACATTGCTCGACTGGTGCTGCTGGGGGACGAGAGGCCACACTCACCTCTCCTGCCCAGCAGTATCCCATAGCTGCATAGCCACCTGGGTACTGTCCACCATCAGCGTCTTCATACTGTAGTCTATGCCTGTCAGGAACACATTTCTGGCTTGGATAACACCCCCAATGTAACATTTCATTATTAAACATTATCAAACAGCCTGAGAGGTCAGCGGGGCGCCGTGTCTCCCCATGACAACCAGCCCATGGAGCGGGAGGTCTCCCCATTATAACTGGTTAGGGCGGCGGCAGGCCTCCCTGCTATAACCTGCCTGTGGGGCTGCAGGCCTCCCAGTTATAACTGGCCCGTGGGGCGAAGTATCTCCCCATTATAACCGGCTAGCAGGACGGTGGGTCTCCCCTATTAAAACTCGTCCACAGGGCAGCTTGTCTCCCTGTTGAAACCGGTTCATGGGGCAGCAAGTCTCCCCATTATAACCAGTCCACAGGGTGGCGGGTCTCCCTTTTATAACCAGTCCACGGGGTGGTGGGTTTCCTCATCATAACTGGTCTGCGGGGGAGCCAGTATAACTGGCTAGTGGGGTGGCAGATCTCCACATTAAAACCAGCCAGCAGGCGGCAGGACTCCCTGTTAAATATGGAGTCCACATACCTACAGTGGCAGAAGTTCCTGGGGAGAAGCAGTTGTTGCAGAATCGGTGCAGGAGTGAGGTCTTGCCCACACTGGAGTTGCCCACCAGCACAATCTTGAAGAAACGGTCTGGAGCAGAGATGCTGGCTTCGCCCTGGACCCCAGAAGGGACAGAGTTGTGCAGGTCAGGGCTCTTTTGAAGCTTCAAGACTCCTGCAGACCACAGCTGCTGGGCTGTGACTGTTACACATGCATTTCTCCATGTTCACCAGTTAAGGCAGTAAGTTTAACAAGTAAAATAATAAAAAAAACAATAATTAATGTATAGTGTCTACTGCATGGTTATAAGTGCCTTGGTAACAAAACAGTCAATCCAAATGATTCTATATGACAATCTTTGTAATTTTAGGTTAGAAGGGATCCAGTGTAAGGAGCAGAGTCCTCTCCCATGTTACGCTGAAGCATTTCACAGTTATATCACAGTATGCCGAGTGCGGTCTACTCTTACATTCTGGACAGTCTCCTTGCCAACTGGCCGGCCCCGAGGGGATGAGGGCATAGCCCTGTTGGCGTTGGACGGGCCATGAGTGGAGGTGTTGCCTCTGGTCTGCGGGTCCACATTCTCACCCTCCTCATCCTCGCTCCACTGTGGCAGCTGGCACTGGTAGTCCTGCTGTAGCAGCTGGGGTAGGGGGTCCTCCTCGATGGAGATGATTCTAGGTAGGTGACGTCGACCCCCTGTCCCCTGAGCCAGCTCCACCTCCTGACTGAGAGGTGGCCCAAACCCATTTAGACCTAGGGAGTTCTTCCTCCAGGAGCACGAGGGGGGCTCCTCCTCATCCTCATTGCTGAGGTGGAGACAAATATGTGCTTAACACGTGTCCAACATGTGCTTAACACTCGCAACACACTTCCAGTACTCTACCCCACTGACAAGTAAAGGCACTTCACACTAATTTATATTATACTGCAGTACTAATTTACTACAGCAGGTAAGTGATTTTTTCTTCTGAACTGCCAAATCAACAACTTCCACCTGATAACCCACAAACACAGGAAAAGCTACTGCATGCAGACTCCACACAAATGGTAACACACAAACAGTTAAATATATAAAAACAATAAATATATGCACATGGAAAAGGACTTAGAGGGCTGGCATAAACCAAATGCTTATTATTAGAATGGACTAAAATAATTACACAAGTTTTATCTTGCAAATATAAAGTTAGCCACTAGTACATATATATACATCTACCATGTTGGAAGTAAATCTGTTGCGTAATTATGTTTTGCTGGATGAAATGACATTCATATGTTTTATGACTGCATCAAATTGGAATGAATTAAATTCTTCTCCCATTCCAATTCAATATCTTACAGGATGTGGTCAATTCAAAATCCAATCCATAAATTCAACAACCCTGTTAAGCTACATAATGAGCTAACCAGTCAAACGTGCTATGTGTTCAGTCAAATCCTTTGAATTGAGATGGTGAATCCCTCATTAGCAGCAATGCCAGAGAACTGTGCAAGTCAGCAGAAGACAGTGTTTGAGACAGTGCCAACCAGGAAGCCAAGTTGCTTTTGCGGTTGATCATGAACCTCTTGAACCATCTCCGTAAAGAACAATTCGCAGGGAAATACAGAGTACAGTACCTGCATAGTTGATAACGAAATAATGAGCCTCCTTGGTCTGGTGGAGGATAAATTGAAAAGAGACACGCATCTGAATATTTGCCCTGTGCTGCTTCTGACAGCTCTCTGCTTCTACACTACTGGTGGGTTCCTGCACACCTACAGATGTACATAGCCTCATCAAGGCTGCTGTGTTCTGCAACTGTACATGCATCGATCACATCACTTTTAACTCACCATGCGCAACTACATACAGTACAATGTCCAACAGGAGGGGATGCCCTGCATGACACTAACTGGATTTCATGCCACTGCAGACACACCTGGCAGTTCAGGTGCAGTGCGAGGAACCCTCAACTCTATTCATATTTGCAGCCCCTTGAATCCCACCTGCACCTGTCAAAAAGGATTATTGGCACCACAGCTAAATGTCCAGGTGAGATGCAACCATGAAGGACATTTTGCAGACATTGTCGCCAAGTGGCCTGGGAGTTACACGCGATTGTTATAAGTGGGCCAGCTTTGGATTGTGTCAGATGGCAAAGGATGGTGTATCTGCTGGAGACAGCAGGTATCCTCTTAGCAAACACCTGCTAATTTCCCCCTAAATGCTGCTGTGTTGTTCTTGTTAAGTCTATCATGCTGCACAACATTGTAGTAATTATTTAATTAAAATATATTTTGGCCACCTCCTCAATAAGATGTTTTAAGGCTTCTTTAAAGAAATATTACTTTTCCTATTGCTGCTCACTGTTGCATTCTCTTCACATGGAAGCAACGACCCAGTTTCTTTTTCTTTCAACAAACAGCTAAAACCGATTTACTCTGGTCTTAATTTTGGTTGCTCTGGTGTATTTTTATTAATTTACCAATTAGTTTATATTTGCATATGTCTGATGTGAAAATGATATAATATATTTCACCATTGACATAATTAGGACCGATATTCCTGTTATCGACAGCCTGTACTTTTTTGTACAGCTGTGGAAGCTCAGGAGGAACCAACAAAGTATTCCTTAAAGTTTGTTGGTTAAATTCTGGAATAACAAAGGGTTTCCGGAAAGGCACCTAGACCTCACTCATGATTATTCGGCAAGATCAATTGTTGTCTAGAAATCCATCCCAGGCCAATAAAAGTGAACTTCAAAAAGTATGAAATCCAGATTACCTCACATTGGCCTGCTTGCGGTCAGCGGGCCGCAGCGGGGTGGATGTGGATCTGGGTGTGGGCGTTTTCAAGGGAGTCCTGGGTTTCTGGAGAAGACATCAGGGAAGTTGTTTCAAACGCAGCGTGACTTTGAGAGGAAATGTATAAAAGGCTGAAACATTACGCGAATTTAGATGGTATTTTCAGGTGTTTTATTTCAACAGAACTCTGCCCAGTAAAATTGCCTCATCATAGACAACCTAGTCATGGATTAAAAAACAAAAAGAAACATTGATTATCTTCTAGGAAAATTTAAATGAAAGCAGACTGCAGGCAGCTTGCAGGACGGCCGTACCATATAACACATGTCACGCTCATCCCGCAGATGCTTGTTCATCTCCCTGAGAAGCAATTCAAACAGAAAGTACTGGTTAAAATCAAATAGCATTACAAGCAAGGAGTCTTTTCCTCTGTGTGTGTGTGGTGTGTCTGGTCTGCTGTTTGGACCAAATGTTCCCCACAATGTAATAAAAACCTGTCATTTTGACGTTGTGGGGACGTCACTTGGTTACTTATGGTTAAGGTTAAGGCTGGGTAAGGGTTAAGGTGGTTATGTTGGGATTAGAGTTTTCCCCATAGAAAAGATATAATATAAGATATAACCTGTGTGTGTGTGCTAACCTGAGGAGGTCCAGCTGCTTCAGCAGGCTAGCTTTCTCCCTCTGCAGGCCCTCAGTGACCCAGTACATCTCCCTGTGTACAGAAGAACCACTCAGAGTTAAAAAGCTTTGACGAACCGCCCTACATGCCATTCACAGCCATGAGGAGGAGGAGGAGGTCCGAGGCGGCTTCAGCCGGTCGAGACCCTGAAGGGAACCGAAATGGCCGAGCGGCAGGTAACAGATAAGCAAGGTGCTGAACGGTGTTGATGGTGTCAACTGGATGCAGGGTGTGCTGCCCGAGGTGATCAGACACTGGTCATCAGGCGTCATCTACAGCGTTGTGGGGCTCAGACACACTGTGCCAACGCTTCAAATCCCACACTGTGGTTTCACTGCAGGCTCCCTAAGCAAATCCCCTAACCCCCACTTGCTCCAGAGATTGTATGACCTTGCTTTCATTTGCACACTTCTTTCGATAAAAACGTCAGCTGAATAAATACAGTCATGCGCCGCATAACGACTTGCTGGTCAACACAATGGTTACATAAGATTAAGATGCATCTGAAAGGCATCGTAGCACAACACATGCTGGTGTAAACAAACCTATAGCGGTATAAAGTATGGCACATACAATTATGTACGCCACAAAATATTTGATGAGAACAAACAACTATATTACTTTTTACTGTTTATGTATTTGCTATACTTTTTTTATCATTATTTTAAAGTGCATTCTTTCTACTTTATTGTAAAACAGTACGCTGTGTTATGCATAGTGTTTTAGCTAGGGTGCAACGGTACAGGTATCCCACGGGTTTTGAGCCACGGTTTCGGTTCAGTTTCGGTACATGTTTTGTGCGTTAAGAGAACAATGTTTTTTCTCCCCAAATTATATCTTTATTTTTGCTTGTCAGCAAAAACTGCATTTCACAGTGAACAAATTCCAGTATCACTGCTGTACTGAATAACACCTTTCTTTCAGGTTCAGTTACTAAACACACTTTCAAATGGTAAACTGCCTCTTATTCATGTATAAATTTAAAACATACAAAATGGAAACAAAAAACGCTTTCAAAAATGTTAAAGTGCCTCTTAGCCTTGACTACTGGTATACATAATACAGTATACAGTATTATACAGTAGTATAAAAAGAGAAGTAAAGAATTTCAAAAGAAAGTGCTGCCGTATGCAATCTGGAGGAAACAAATTCATAAACAGCTAGTGCTTTGGCCATTTTAAATAAACATAAGAATAGTTCCATATAGGCTACATTCAGGATGTAAAGTGAGATATCAGTTAGCCAATTTGAGCTATTTATTCCTCTGCTATTATGAGATTCTCCTGTAAGAAGATAAGCCTGTCGACATTGTCAGCTGCAAGGCGAGACCACTGCACAGGTTATTTTCTTGTGCTTATCTGAAGCGGCACTATAGGTCTGTTCAACGATCCCACACCGGCGATTTGAATGATGCCGGTGCTTCTTCGAACTTTTGTGTCTCCGCTCCGCTATTGCTAGCCATGCTAATGCTTTTCTTTTTTACCGCGTCTGTGTATGAGCTGCACTTCCAGCTCAGCTCCAGTTACAGCAGTGTGAGAGGGGGCGAGTGGGTGGGGGCACAACAGTGATTGGACATTAATGGCCTTTTGCCCATTGGCGTTTACTTCTTAACAGTAGCCTGCTATGCAGTAAGCACCAATTTCAAAATGAATCGCAAAACCGGAATCCCGCGGCCCGTAAGGGCGTATTGGACCGTGCAGAGTGGACCGAACAGTTCAATATTTTACCGAGTACCGGTAAAATCCCTAGTATCCGTAGTGTTAGTACACTCCATGATGTACGCTCCATTTCTCAGAAAATATCTTGACGCATGACCTTAAATTTTAATCTACCAATCTACAGTGTATAACACAGTGTCGGAGTAGATGCTGATGGTGGTGGTGACCTGGTCACATCCTTCTGGTCACATCCTTCCTGCTAATCTAAGAGCGATGAGCCACAGGACAGGTGTCTTGGAGAGACTCACATGTCACGGTCCTCATGCAGGTGGCTAGACTGTTCCTGCAGCAGCCCCAGCTGGTCCTGGGCGAGAGCAAGCTCCTGGGCCCTTCTCTTCAGCTCCCTGGTCAGGTCCTCGTTGGTCTGCTTTAGCTTGACATTCTCCACCTTGGTCTCCCGCCGTTCGCTGTGCAGATCCCTGCACTGTCTCTCTAGCTGGGGCCATGTATAGAAAAATATGTGTTTGGTGTATCACAGACACACCCTCACACAAACACACGTCCACTCCATACCTTTTTCTGCTTCTGGATGAGATTCTCCATCTCCCGTTCCTTCATGACCAGCTTGTTCTCCAGATCCTGGCTCCGTGATATGAAGCGCTCGGAATCCTGTACGGATTGGCAAAGGCACAGAATCAGAGGGGGGCTGGGAGAGGGGTCAGCCCGGGGCTGCTGGAAGGCGACCTCTTACCTGCAAGATAATGCGTTCCTTCTCATCTTGGATCTGCTGCTCCATCTCCTCATATAGGCGCTGGATTTCATCATCGTGAGAAGCAGTTCTCCTGCATGGACATGGGGCACTGTGAGCTCACTGGCTCAAAACACAGGGCCACCAGACTAAGGTTCAAGACTTAATGCTCAGCATGGCATGCGAAAAATGCTAATACTTTGCATTGCGTACTATCATTGTACCTTGTCTGTTTTGCACTATATGAATGCTGCTGCTGTGTGCACAAGAATTTCCCCCTGGGATCAAAAAAGCCCCCGGAATCAATGATCTAATCTAATTCAAAGACTTGTGCCCACTACGAATGTGTTATTATATATGCTTACCTTTTACGTCATGATGCAAACCTGACTGATTAGCAGGTGTATTCAGGCTTAAATGATCATCTCTGCATTAGTGAAATTGAAGTGCTCCCCGCCTGGATGTCCCACAATGCAATTAACAGATTGGAACCCACTGCCTCTGGCCACATCATCCAGCTGCTGTCCTTCTGGAGTCCATCCACCCATCTATCCATTTCCTACCACTTTTCCGGGTCGGTTCGCGGGGGCAGCAGTCTAAGCAGGGAAACCCAGACTTCCCTCTGCCCGGCCATTTCGTCCAGCTCCTCTGGGGGAATCCCGAGGTATTCCCAGGCCAGCCGAGAGACATAGTCTCTCCGGCATGTCCTAGGTCTTCCCCGGGGTCTCCTCCCAGTGGGACATGCTCGAAACACCTCACCAGGGAGGCGTCCGGGAGGTATCCTGACTAGATGCCCAAGCCACCTCATCTGGCCCCTCTCGATGAGGATGAGCAGCAGATCTACTCTGAGTCCCTCCCTAATGACGAAGCTTCTCACCCTAAGGGAGAGCCCAGCCACCCTGCGGAGGAAACTCATTTCAGCCGCTTGTATTCGTGACCTCGTTCTTTCAGTTACTACCCACAGCTCATGACCATAGGTGAGGGTAGGAGCGTAGATGAACTGGTAAATCGAGAGCTTTGCCTTTTGGCTTAGCTCCTTCTTCACCATGACAGACTGATGCAGCACCTGCATCACCACTGACGCTGCACCGATCCACCTGACGATCTCCCGTTCCATTCTTCCCTCACCCGTGCACAAGACCTGAGATACTTAAACTCCTCCACTTGGAGAGAGCACTCCACCCTTTTCCGGCTAAGGACCATGGTCTTGGGTTTGGAGGTACTTATTTTCATCCCAGCCGCTTCACACTTAGCTGCAAACTGCTCCAGTGAGAGTCAAAGGTCACGGTCCGATGAAGCCAACAGAACCACATCATCTGCAAAAAGCAGAGACCTAATCCTGAGGTCACCAAAATGAACACCCTTAATCCCCTGGCTGCGCCTATAAATTCTGTCCATAAAATTTATGAACTGAATCAATTACAAAGGGCAGCCCTGGCTAACCCTCAAGGCAGCCCGGCACCCCATACCCCAGAGCACTCCCCACAGGGCTCGCTGAGGGAAATGGTCGAATGCCTTCTACAAGTCCACAAAGCACATGTAGACTAGTTCGACAAACTCCCATGCACTCTCCAGGACCCTGCCAAGAGTATAAAGCTGATCCACTTTTCCACGGCTAGGGCAAAACTCACACTGCTCCTCCTGAATCCGAGGTTCGACAATCTGGTGGACCCACCTCTCTGGGACCCCCGAATAGACCTTACCAGGGAGGCTGAGGAGTGTCATTCCCTATAGTTGGAACACACCCTCCGGTCCCCCTTCTTGAAGAGGGGGACAACCACCCCGGTCTGCCAATCCAGAGGCACTGCCCCCGATGTCCACACGATGCTGCAGATGCATGTCAACCAGAACAGCCCTGCAACATCCAGAGCTTTGAGTAACTCCGGGTGGATCTCATCCACCCTCAGGGCCCAGCGACCGAGGAGCTATTTAACCACCTTAGCGACCTCTTCCCAAAAAATAGGGGAGTCCATCCCCATGTCCCCAGACTCTGCTTCTTCACTGGAAGGTGTTTCGGTGGGATTGAGGAGGTCTTTGAAGTATTTCTTCCACCAACCCACAATGTCCCAAGCTGAGCTCAGCAGTGCCCCATCCCCACCATAAACAGTGTTGCAGGATGGTGGACCAGAATCTCCTCTAAGCTGTCTGGAAGTCGTTCTCCATGGCCACGTCAAACTCCTCCCATACCCGAGTTTTTGCCTCAGCGACCGCCGAAGTCACGTTCCGTTTGGAGGCCCAGTAGGACTCCTTCTTCAGCATGACGGCATCCCTCACCGCCGGTGTCCACAAGTGGGCACTGACCACCTTATAGCCACAGCTCGGGTCAGCCGATTCCACTTCCGCCAAATGTTCCCAGCAAACCCTCACTATATACTTGGGCCTGCTAGGCCTGATCGGCTTCCTCCCCCACCAGTGGAGCCAACCAAACCACTAGGAGGTGATCGGTTGACAGCTCCGCCCCACTCCTCACCCGAGTGTCCAATACATGCAGCTGCAAGTCCGATGACACGACCACAAAGTCGATCATTGAACTGCAGCCTAAGGACTCCAAAAAGGGTGGGAATTCCAAACTGTTGTTCGGTGCATAAGTGTAAACAACAGTCCCCAAGGCAAAGGGAGGCTACCCTCTGATCCACCGCAGTAAACCCCAATGCACAGGCGCCTAGCCAGGGGGCAAT
>JAABNX020000070.1:29443539-29493131 GCA_015163995.2 Mormyrus lacerda
GCCTACAAGGGCCCCTGACCCTATAGGGCCTCTGATGGAAACATGGAGGGAGGGCGTTTGGCTGCCAAGGGCCCTTATATTGTGGTGGTTGTGGTGGTGGTGGTGGTGGGGGGGGCTCGCGAACGTTTTGCCCAAGGGCCCACACAACCCATAATCCGTCCCTGCTTAGAACAAAAACACAATTTAACATTAGAACATATGCAAATAAGAAAAAATAACAACTTCTGTTTTCTAAAAAGTTACTGATATCTAGTTGGATGGCTTCAGTTCCCAAAGCTCTCCCCAGGGGCATCTCAGCCATTCCATGATTTTTGTTAAATTTCACCAACAGCTCAATTAATTAATTAAATAAATTGGTTTAAAAAGTCAGTGACATATTGACTAGCTGTATGAGGTTTGCAAGTGGCCTAGTCAAAAAATACATGGCTGTACTGGATGGTTGCTGCAAATACTGGGGTGATTTTAGCAGAGGTTCTGAAATGGCTAAGCTGACACACTTTGACACGCATAATATCATAGCTTTACACCAACACGAGGATAATTTAAACATTATTTTCTTCGCCTGCCTAAGACTTTTGCACAGTACTGTACAAAGTGAATTTTACATCACAAATAAAAGGGGAATGGTGGCAGCAAAAAGGTATATTAACAAACATGAAAAATGTTTGTTATTGTAATTATACAATGCTCAGGAAAATAAAATATTATATTCTTGGTCCAGATTTTGATTTAATGGGCTAATATATGATTTTCGGGTCATATAATATGGTGTATGTAAAGGTGCTTGGTCACCTCTAATGTTTGTGTTCCACTGTCTATGTGGTTTACCATTTATTATATATTTCACATGTCCACACAGTTTTTGTACTGTCTACAGCTTCATGGATTCAAGCAAACTGGGGGTATACTGGGACACTGGGCAATGTAGCATGTGCCCCATAAATTGGGTCCTACACATCACTAATGCACAATGAAACGAAGATATCTAAAAACAGAATATGACTCTATGTGAAATGTTTCTGATTTTCACTTTAATAATATCTGTAGAATAAAAAGCAGTAGCCCCATTAAATAGCAACCTTATGTCACCACTTTTCTGTGAATTGCTAACCTGATATAATCATTTTATGTGCGACATATTACTTTAATATGATGTGTCTCCATTTATTTTCAATGCATCGATAAATGCTGGCAATTGTTTTATTATGATGTTTGCCGCAAGGAAACTACTGCATAATATGAACCTTATTCACACAATATAATTGCCCAATGACACTCGCTCAAAATTCACGGGTCCTTTCTCTGCTGTACTAAAACACTGATCCCTGTGTTTCTTCGCTACAGTCCACAGACAGCTGATGACCTTGTCTGCCCATCCTAAAATGAACTAGTGCCCTCTCCAGAATGACCGCTGTTTCTAAGATGTGCTTCCTGCTATTGGTTCTGGGTCAGTTACTGAGTTGATTTTTTTTTTTTGAATGAATAGATTATCATATTTCTGTTTTCCGAAAAATGTCAGGATGATAATTATTTATACCATTAGGTGGCGTTTGAGTGCTTTGTGTAGTACTAGGCAGTACACGGTATACATAAAATATTGCTTTAAATGAGCTGCCATCAGAATGGATCGGAATCGTGGCAGAAGCTATTTTGATGATGCTAGCATGGACAGATTCATAAAAGTGCAGCTGATTGAAAGGTAAATAATAGTGGAAAACTATGGGATAAAGCAGAAAATATAGTCGCTTAATGGGGGCTGATAATAATAGAATTTGATGTTGAACTTTAAAAAAATACAATAGTATATTAAAACTAAAACTGTCACTTTAAATTTTGATTCAGTTCTGGATTTTTTTAGGAACATTTTTTTTATTTCTCACTTTTATATGTATTTTGATAAGCGTGAGGAGCTCAGACTTTCAGAAGGGGATCAAAGGAGAGCCGCTGCTCCGCCACATCAAAAGGAGCCATTTCAGGTGGTTTGGGCATCTATCAATGATGCCTCCTGGATGGCACCCTGGGGAGGTGTTTCAGACATGTCTAACCAGGAGAGGCCCCAGTGCAGACCCAGGTAATGCCGGACAGATTATATCTCTCGGCTGGCCTGGGAACACCTTGGTACTCCCCCGGTGGAGCTGGGGGAGTTGGCTGGTGAGAGGGAGGTCTGGGCATCCCTGCTTAGACTGCTGCCCCCGTGACCCAACCCTGGATAAGTAATGGAAAATGGATGGAGGGATAAATTTTGAAATTTGAGGTTTTATTTAGTTGCAGATTTTTTGTTTTGTTTGATCTTATTTTTTTCAAACTCAACTAAATTTTTTTGAGTGTCGCATTTTTTCCCA
The DNA here is from genome assembly GCA_015163995.2 of Mormyrus lacerda. Lineage (NCBI taxonomy): Eukaryota > Metazoa > Chordata > Actinopteri > Osteoglossiformes > Mormyridae > Mormyrus > Mormyrus lacerda. The sequence goes on from JAABNX020000070.1 coordinate 29,445,882, forward strand.
TTCAGAACTTTTTTCTATTTAAATTCATTTTTTTTTCACCTTGTGACTATTGGCTCTGATTTTGCATAGGGGCTTGGCATTAACTGAATGGATGTAGAATAAAGAATAACAGCATGGGGGCGACATGGTGGTGCAGTGGTTAGCACTGTTGCCTCACACCTCTGGGGAGTTGATAAATTGCCCTTAGGAGTGCATGTGTGCGTGAATGGTGTGTGAGTGTGCCCTGCGATGGGCTGGCCCCCTGTCCAGGGTTGTTCCCTGCCTCATGCCCGTTGCTTCCGGGATAGGCTCCGGACCCCCCGCGACCCAATAGGATTAAGCGGGTTGGAAAATAGATGGATGGATGGATGGAATAACAGCATAACGAAATAGGCCGAGGACCTATGAAAGTGAAAAATGAAAATAAAACATTTATTCAAAAAACTCAACAATGGAATCAGAATTGTATATAAACTGAAAATACTTCCAAACACTTATTTTTAATTTGAATGTTTGATGTGTTTTTTTTTAAGTTCTTTGAGTTTCACCTCTTTTTATTAATTAACAAAAATATTGACCCTATTGGCACCATACAGGATATAGGCTAAGTCAGTTCACTCTCTTCAGTGTTGTGGTATAATGCATGCAGTAGCCTATATGTATATTCAACTCCACCAATTCTGATCTAGGCATGAAGTGTTTACTGAAATCGTTCATTGCTTAAAAGTGACATAAATGTGAACTGTTTTTAGGTTTGTTCCCAGCATGTAACATGGTTTTTAAAACATTCAGGACAAATCATTCAGGGCTTGTTTGGAGTCATTAAAGGCCTCAGCCCTGAATGGCTCAGGCTTGCGGTGAATCTGCTGCCAGTTACAATGCCACTGAGAAGTGGAGTCTTAGCCATGTCTTCAGCATCATCATCGTCATCATCAAAACCGTCTTTGTCAAACCTTCTGCCTATCTGAAAGTGCAGCCTCCTTGTGACCTAATCAGTGCTGGCACTGAATTTATACAGGGCAGCATCTTCTACCAAACTTAGCAAACGTCCACTGCTATTATCATTGCCAATACCTTTGAGGGGCAGCTGGCAGAGACTCGTGCATAGGGCCGATATGGACTTTGCCCTGCTACTGCTCATTTTCCTCCAACATTTTATCTACAGATTATTAATCCAACAAAACGTCTGTCCCTCTTTAATGTAAAGCCTAATGAGATGATGAAGGTACAGTTCAGCTACACCCTCAGAATAACCTTACAAGAATAATTTTGTTTCCAAAATGGCAAACAGGTCCACGCAATGCGCAGAGACTGGTACTGAGTAAATTTGTTTTATGCAAACAGGCTTCCCTCGAGATCATGGAAAATCCAGGGAATGGGGAAAAACTTCACAGGCAGGAGAAAAAACAACAATACTGATGTTTTGGGAAAAAAAGGGAAAATAGGACGATGGTTTGCAGTGTTCTGTCAAGGTGGGGGATTTTCTGCTGCCTAAAACAAGGAGAACAGACACCCAGACTGAGAAAGCAAGCGGGGTAAGGAAGGACTTAGACCAACACTGGTGGCAGGGATAGGATTAAAGAAAACATTTCTCCTAAAATGCCTTCTGGTTCTCATGTTAGCTGGGCCTCATGTCTTGGAAGGTCTTTCGTGTCTCAGAACTGCAAGTTATGATTGATCTGCATTTCACTTTCTGCAGGAGGCAGCTATGGTTGGCCAACGCAAACGTGTCCACTTAGCCACCAGGAATTCCCCATGATAATGTAGCCAAGAAGCTTTATGGGCAAGTGAGTGTTAACACCTCACAAACTATTCTAATTCAGTGTGGCTGAGTACATGTGCAGTGCTACACATCCATGACGGGGCTTCTGGCTGTGCTGTACTAAGCACACAACATATGTGTGTAAGATTGTACGATCATCAAGGGACACGCCCCTCCATACACCACTAAAAAGTACTCAATTTGTCCATGGAGAAATATGTGTGGGCCTGGAAGTTATTGCCTGCTTTTTTGCTTCTCTTTTCGGTTAATCCATTCCCTCAAATGTCTTCTGTGGTCAACACCTCGCCCCCCACCCCCCACCATGTCATATCCACAGAGTACTAATAGACCCCCCACTCTCTCCCCAAGTCGAGGTGTCATTTGGGTCTGTTCACAATCACAACAAATACGAATTTAATATTCTTCATGCGTTCTCATGACTTAGGTGTCATCTCATACATTCCTTACCATAAATTGCCTTGTAAGTACTCATTTGAAAGAATGCCTTATAACCATCTCAAAAATATTCACAATATTCTAATTTTCTGAGACATATTTCACTTTATGTGTAATGAATCTATATAGTATATGAATTTCACTTTCTGAAAGGAATGTCAAGAAATACTGAACTTTTTCACGATATTCTAATTTTTTTAAATGTACCTGTATTCCTGTCTTACATGCTGACACTGATGCTAATATAATTTTAATAACATTTATGACAAATTATCCACAGCTTTCTTATCCTTCATGCATGTCCGTGGCTTGTCATAACTCTTGCTGTTGTTCCATCAGCTCAAATTTCTCTTATTTACAAAGTTACTCAGAGGACTTCAGATTCAAGTTTCTTTCTCAACAGCCCCACAACAGTACTGCGTGACTGCCTGTGACAGGCAGGGGGTTGCCATAAAGAGGGGGGGGGGAGGGGGGGTATTAGGATGAATCCACAGGCCCCTGACTAACAGGGTTCCTAAAAACATTTGCAACATAACTGGATTGGTCTGGCATTGGGACCGAAAATCTCTAGCAGCAACCGTGCCCATTACATTCCTGCTGTGTGCATGACAATCCAGTCATGGGACGTGAACCAAGCACCTATCAGGTTACAGAGTCTTACCCTAACCCATTGTGCTCCCTCGTCCCTGTAATAGTGTAATACTGCAGTGTCAGATGTTAGCTGTTCTACTCAGCTCCAGTTTTGCTTTTTTTCAGTATTGCCAAGGCCAAGAGCTGTAGAAATATCTAACTTGCAGCATGGGAATCAGCGGATCAGTCTTACACACCAGAGGTCCTGTTATATTTCCAGAACAATATAAACATTCCAGTCGAATGTCATGTTTTGCAAGAATGTAACATATAGTATAGTCTCTGGAACCTGTATGGCAAGTGAATAAGTGATGTTCCAGAATGCCACAGGTTTGAATCCCACAAGAATAGCTGCTGTTAAACCATTATTACTAGGTTTAACCTATACTGAATGAATATTGAAATTGTTTAGCTATGCATGCGGTGCTTCGGATTTAAAAAATGACGTGCATAACTTAAGTAAATACAACCCCAAAGCAAATAAATACACAAATACAGAATAATGTAGGATAACATGTCCTGTGATTCAAATGCTGGGCAGACATCCCTTGTTTACACTGTCACTCCAAAGGAATTTGTACGCAATAATCAGCTGTTGGTCATTAGCATTCACTGCTAAACACTTTCCAGCATGTATATGCATGTGTCATTCATATGTTGTGCCGATCTCTTATTGAACAGGAATGCATCGCTGCGTTCAAACTGCTGTATTCAGGACCATTCCACTCCTCGGTTTATCCGTATGTTTATACGAGCCACATTGACAGGTAACTCAGAGTCAAAAAGTACTTATAATAAAGACTTATAATAAAATGATTGAACGGACTTATCATTGAAGAAGACATTAAGTGTTTCATTCTGCAGTATATGGTTGTTTAGTAGCACTGGATTGTAGTGAGAAGCACATGTGCGGTAAACAATATAATATGCAATATTATCAATGGCCTTCCAACATTTCTGTAGCTTAAGCTACTAAAGTGAATAACTGCAGGTATAACTGATTATCAAAGGAACTGGAGAGCATAATTAAGAATGAAAGTTGGGGTCTAGTTGTATCAGCTTATCAGTATAGTCTGCCAGATCGGGGTGAAATAAATCTGATTGTACATCTGCAAATATAAAGTATCAGGGACAGTTGTTTGTCTCTGTAGAGGTGCCAGATATCTGTCAGAAGCCCTAAGCTCCCTTTAATTTGGCCCAAGTCTCAGGCCTGTCTGAGTCAGAGCATCAGCTGGATCTTGTCCTCCAGCATCATTTTATGCAGCCCCTGGGAGCCAGGACAGTGCCCCCTTCCAAACTAATATGGCTTTAAGATACACATATAAGATAAGGAGTGCAGATAAGAACTGTTTTCAAGTGTGTTTTTGCTCAGGGTTCTTGCTGATGTGTGTGTTGTTTTCTGTCCCTACCCGGATTACTAATGTTTGACCTAAGAAACTCTCCTTGGTCTTATTGTGTTGTTGCGATGGCAGTGTCTTTATTACATTTTACATTCACTGATATGAGACAGCAACTTGGTATTAATTGCAGGATGCCCCCAAGGACACTGTCAGACCCAACTCTCTCATCATCAGTTATTCATTGTCTTGGACAAAGGCATCTGGCAAATAAATCAATGTACTTTGACACTTTAAGTTCACTTTACAATGTGAAATTCCTTAGCATTGCCAAATTCTTAAAAATTGTAGATAAATGTTTAATTGCGATAAGATCTTGTTGGAGAAGTACTTCCTGTTATGTCATCACTTCCTGCTAGGCTAGGTGAGGATGGATTCTTCTTCAGGAATTTTAAGCCTGTTAAGTTCAGAATGGCAACCCACATGAAGAATAATTGATAAGCTTTATTCAAATATTAAAGGATTTCTTCTATAATCTTGTTCATTTATATTTTGGTGTTATTGAGTTTGGTAGGAGGAATAGGCAAGAAATATTTGTTTTGCTTTGAGTAGGTGAATGTAAATCAGAAGTTGCCTCCCCCCCCCGCCAGTCAGCATTCCTAACATTTTCATGGCTCTTTTTTAAATCACAAAATATTGATATAATACAACATGCCTTGCATCTTGAAGGTTTCCTCATTATACTTGGTGCAAATGTTAATTCCATTTATTTGGTGCCCATGGACAATTTCAGGGGGTTAGGGCCTTGGTCAAGGGACCAATAGACATGTGACTAATTCTAGTTAGAATGGAAAAATCAGCTTCATTTCCAATCAGAGGCAAAGAGGCCTAACCAACTGAACTAAATACACTGGATAAGGCTAGAATATTTGGAAACAATCAAAATTCCATTGAGAAGTCTGATGACCTGGACCGAATTTGTCTATATCATCATTGATTAGTCAACATCGGCTTTTCATCATGGAATATGAACAAGGTCATCCTCAGTGTAGAGATCTACTCTAAGGAATGATCTGTGCTGGGATTTAGTTGTCATTGTGGCCTTTCTGAGTGGTCTCTGAGTGTTCAAGAGCAAAGTACTGTTTCGTAGTACTGCTGAACAAAGCAAAATCTACCTCATACTCTCGCTAAGTTCGAACCTTGAATTAATAATCGGTTTGCGTGCATGAATAAATGAAAGTCCTCTCATTGTTTGTAAACAATCTCACGGCACACACACCCTACGGCAGGGACACGGGAAATGGTTTAAATTCCATGGCAGTCTCAATTTATTGATTCCAGCATGTTTGCTTATATGAACAGAATGGCTGGGAAGCAGACCCATCCACTCTAACCACCTCAGGTGGTGTGAGCGAGTGCTGGGATGTTGTTATGAAGAGCTGCATACAAATAAATTCAACACTAAGCTGCTTTTGAAGTTTAGTCACCTCATAACCAGACATGGTAGTAGCACAACTTATAGCCTTGGATGGACATAACTGGTACACAAGTATGCATTCACCTTTAAAAATGATACGTGCGACAATCGATTGCATGCATACTTACTTTATGTGCATTTACGCTGCCATGACAAAAAATACCTTGCATTTTAAACTGCTAATCTGGGCACAGCTTCATCTGTCAGTACATTACTCTACTGAAAAGAAATAGCTTTGGGCTCCTCACAACTTTAACAACCCTAATCCACCTCCTGTGAGGGACACCTAGCCTATTAGCAGTATCTCGGTTCATTGGAAAATCCTTGCCTTTGAAGGGACCTAATCACAGTTATTTAACATTGGTTTGGAGTGTCGATGAGTTTTCAGCCAGCCATTCGTACAGTGTTGAGTATGAGAGCCGGATCAGGCCTTTTTAAGTAGTATGATACCACATAATTATGGCCAATATTCTTCAGTGTCCAGTATGAATGAATCCACATTTGTGGATTGTGCTAAAAGTGGTTCCAGTTTAGTGCACACATTCTTTTTCTTTTTCTTGTTTTTTTCCTGTTTGACTGTGTCTGCCTGCACGGCAGTACTTCCCATCCACCATACTCGCTTACCTTAAAACAGGCCCTTTCCTACTTGGTCCACATAAACAGACCGGTGTACAGGGTACAAGATCTTTGGAGGAATCACATCAGGGGTGGCCAGTCTTATCCGCAAAGGGCCAGTGTGTATGCAGGTTTTTGGAATACCCTTTAGGTCAGACAAGACCGTCGGAGAGCTAATGGTGTGAAACCTGTTGGGGATCGGGGCTAGTGTGGTGCTGAGGTGTTGTCTGTTGCATGGCGGCACTTGGGTCTTGTTTGAGGCGACCCACCCGGGGAAGCACCTGGAACGTGTTGTCTCTCCGGCAAGATGACCATCTTCCTCTGCTGTCAGGGGAGCTTTGTAAACTCTGCGGTTTGGTGGCAGCGCTCTCTGAGACACGCAGACCGGGAAGTGGCCAGATCTCTTTAGGTGGGTATACCTACTCTGAGGGTAGATAAGGAGGCGTTTAGGATGTTGGACATCTCTGGGTCCACAGTTCTCGAAGCTGACCCTCCGATCAGCTGTGAACCACCCAATCTCACTGAGATTGCAAGGGTGGTGAATCAGCTGGAGGTAGAGAAGGCCACAAGGATCTGTATTATCCAGGGTGAACTTCTCCAGGCTGGTGGTAAGGATGGAATTGCAATCTTTGTTTCCATTTGGGAGTCAGGCATCATCCCAATTGATTGGAAAACAGGACTTGTGGTAGCGATCTGGAAAGGGAAGGGTGATTGGCTGGATTGTGGCAACTACAAGGGGATAACACTGTTTTCAGTGCCAGGTATTGTCCTTGCTAGGATCCGTGATCACTTACTTTCCTGTCAGCGACTGGAGCAGTCTGGTTTTACACCTAAGAAGTCTACCATCGACTGTATCCTTGCACTGAGAGTTCTCATCGAGCGCAAGCACAAATATCGGCAGAGGTTCTTTGCAGCCTTTGTCGATTTTTGTAAAGTGTTCAACTCAGGTCATCCAGTTGCCCTGTGGGACATCCTGAGACTTTGCGTGATCCCCCCTGAAGTTGCTGGGCATCATGGCCGGCCTGTACACTGGTAGTGTGAGTGCTGTGCAGAGTGGAGGGAAAACCAACTGCGTTCTTCCCAGTTGATTCTGGGTTCTTCCAGGGGTGTGTTCTTGTTCCTACTCTGTTCAATGCTTGTATGGACTGGGTGTTGGGCAGGGCCGTGTGGTCCAGCGGCTGTGGGACATCCGTTAGTGAAGAAAGATTTACTGATCTTGACTTTGCTGAGAACTGCTGTTTGGAGGCTCTGATCGGGGCTCTCGAGAGGCTGAGCAAGGAGTCTGAGTGTCTGGGATTGCAGATGTCCTGGTTAAAGACCAAGATCCAGGCATTTAATGACTTCTTGGGCACAGCCATCAGTAGTGTGTCTTGTTGAAAGATTTACCTACCTCAGTAACGATACTTGTGATTCTTCTTATGAAGTCACTAGCTGGATTGGAAAAGCATGGGGAGTCATGAGGATGCTGAAAATGAGGACGAAGGTGCAAGTCTTTAGAGTCCTGCTGCTCCATGTCTTGCTGTATAGCTGTGAGACATGGACACTATCCAGTGACCTGAGACGAAGACTGCACTCCTTCGGTACTGTATCTCTTCAGAGAATCCTTGGGTACCGCTGGTTTGACTTTGTGTTGAACCAGCGGTTGCTAGAGGAGTCCCGAATGAGGCACATTACCTGCATTGTAAGGGGGCATCAGTTACGGCACTACAGCCATGTGGCACGTTTCCCTGAGGGTGATCCAGCTCGCAGGATCCTCATTGCTGAGGACCCAAGCGACTGGACCAGGGGATACCCACACACCTGGCTGCGGCAGTTGGATGGCCAGTTCAGGAGGGTGGGACTGGACCGTGTATCTGCCTGGGGATCCTGAGGAGTTTCGCTTTTTAGTGGGTACAGAAAGATTGACCACCCCAGGCAAACGAGGGCTGGATATTGTTTAATAATCTAGGCTGGTAACTTCTGGGTTGGACTTTTATGTGTGTTGTATCAGAGGCTCAGGTGGTCTGTAAGGCAGGCCACAGTTCTCAAAGTTTCATACATTAGCGTTTTTTTTGTGTCCTCAGCTTGAATTTGTCTTTCTTATATCTTCCGACAACCATGCACTCATTGAAGCCAGGGGATAATATACGTAACATCACACTCTGCCTTTCATCAGTTGTAGTGGACCACCCAGTCAGGACTGGATGGAGTGAAACACAGGATTCAGTCCAATTGCTTCCCTCCAACTGTAAAGATCGGGCCTTGTCCTCAAAACGTCCCTCACAGCTGCAGCCTTGGGTATTGGTTAGGATAATGACTTGGTCCAGCCATTACTAGTAGGAAGTTGAAGGCCCAGTCTGTAATGAAAGGTGTTGTCTGTGGCATCAAGGTCTGGATGTTGTATGTACGGTCATGAAACCACACACTGTAATATAGGGATACTGGGATTCATTGTTGAAATGCATGCAATTATATGGATTATATAGAGTCATTATTTTTTATTTTACGACAGTTGGTCATCAAGGGCTGCAGTGCCGCCCCGTTTGTGGTTTCTAACATTTGTGCAGATGCTGCTGCATCCCAGAAAACATGAGTGATTTGGAAGGAAATTTTGGCATGCACTTCGCAATTGTGGTTTGCCTTTTGAACTGACCTGTGTGACTCTGAAAATGACAGGTTTCACCTTTTTAAAACACTTTTTTTAAGAAGCTCCCTTAATGGAATTGGCATTTATTTGATCTATATGCGGGGTGAGTTGATCTACTCGGTTTCACAGAAAGGAGAGAGGGCTTATGCGAGTTGTTGAAAGTGTGTGTGCATGTGTGACTGGTTCCAATTGCCAGTGCGTGTCTCTGTGTATAAACACGAACAGGCAGCCCTAGCCTTCCAGAGAGGCAGGGTGAAGCAGTCAGGGATGACAAATAGGGCCAGCTTAGCAGAATGGAGGGGGGTTTGGAAGGGTATGACTTCATATGACAGGAAAAATCGTAAACCTGGCTTGTCCCTGCTCATCGACTGAACCAACATTGTATCCATTTCCAGTGTATTCCATTTCAGCTCAGAGTGACACCCATGTCCGATCGTATAGGAGCAGAACAAAACTTGGATTGAAATTGTTGTCTGCTTTGCTTCAAACATCATATCATGCATGTAAATCTAGCCCCACACTAAGCAGAAAATTCTGGGACTTCGCATGAATTGCAACACTCTCTCTGAGAAAGCTGTAACTTATTTGGTACTGTGGAAATATGCGTCACCATTGACGGAACAGGATAAATCGATTGCCGTTGAAATCTAAATGCAGGTTTAATCTGTGCTAGCATCATTTAATTAGCTAAATATTCTTTTAATATCACATTGGCACAGCAGAGAATGAGCCAGTGAGGTTGTATTTTATGAGTTTCTCTGAGGGCTTTTCCTGATCCACAGAGATGTATTTATAGACTCTGTAAAAAGCTGGCCTTATGTCGACTAGGAAAGTGCTGACACTTATTAGCTGTTTTCCACAACAGGACCAGATCTTCCTGACCACATGACCACTGGCCTCTGTGAGCAAGACCTCTGGTCAGAGGTCTCCTAGCCCTCAGCCACTCCAACAGACACTTGCACTGCCCACTCTTGCTGGGTTCAACTAAAGGTAGCCTGAAGCCTGCAGGGCAGTGGTGCTGGCTCAACTGCAAACTACCTCCATCCGTAGACAACTGAATTCACCACCGCAGACTTTGAGCTGACCCCAGTTTTTGAGTAGGGGACTGAGCTGCAAGTGATTATCACAACTGAGCCTTACACACATATACTTTCATCTTCCTCTAACTTCCTCTAAATACATCTCTGTGGACTACGTTATTACAGAAGTGGCCTAAATTGCTGTGGAGGCATACTGGGAGTCTACATGATGACGGTTCTTGGAAACTTCAAAACATGCACTCCACCTGTTGAATACAGCTGTTTATATGACATTATCAGAACAAGGTTGGTTAATCAAAAATATACATACATGACCAGTTTTATACAATAGTAAGGAACCTTTCAATTAATGTCAGTGACCCATGGTCTGAAAATGCAGGGCTGCCATAGACGATCAGTATTAAGTTTTAACTTTCTGAAGTCGAATTTGTGGCTTCTTTTCTTTGCTGTTCCCGTCGTTTCCATGGCTGTGACTTCACAATGATCCTGAATGGCTTAGCAGGCCTGTTTCGTATTCATGGAAAGTATGACACCGAGTATGGAATTCAACCACGTCAATCGCAAACAAATAGCATGAAGACACTGTTGCTCCCTCAGCTGTATGTTGACACTTTAATTTTTACAGAAGCAGCTGTTACTTTTCTCGATACCACTTTTGTGTTGGCACGTTCACACCTGACATGAATTAATGGTGGGGATAGCTACAGCATGTGCTCTGAGCCCAGGATCTACATCACTCCTCCTCTCTCTGCTTTCTGCTTTTGTGTCTTCTATTTTTTTTTTGAGTGATAAATCTCCCCTCTGTTTCCCTACTAGGTATATTAAATTTAGCTGATTATCCCTGAGTTATTAAAGGTTCAGTGTACCACAGAGATTAAGTGAGAAAAGACTGCCAGCCAACTGCAGAATTATTTACTGCATAATAGCATATATCCCAAGGATTGTATTAAGAATGTCATGCGGCTGGGGAGCTTTAAAATCAGCATTTTGATTGTCCAATTTCATGCTGTGCCACTAATACATGACAAGCTGGAAGCTGGAAGCCATGGCCATATCCTGGGGTAATAGGGCTCCTGACAGACTTTTGACAGGAGTCAACATCCTTAGCATTGGGTAATATCTAAGCACAGTGCTCCTGCTCCACAGATGTGACATGTTGGCTCATCCATGAATTCAGCCTTTGGTGAGTAAGCATTTAATCTGGCTGAATAAAGTTCAGAAATGATTCAGCCTGAGAACTGGCAGCACGCTACATAAATTGTGTCCAGTTTAATGCACCCATCAGCCATCTAACCATTCATCCTGGTCATGGTCAAGGGTAGGGGGGGCATCCAATTAAACTTCAACAAAGCAGGACTTTTGCTTGAATGATTATAAGAACAATATTAATCTTGGCATGAAATACCTGTTAAAATGGGCAAAAGAATGTGGAAAATGATTTTCATCATTTCGCCCAGCTTGTTGTCTCAATGAGCCAGCCAGGGAGGGCTGGCTTATACAGGATAAACCAGCATTGTATAAGAGCTGCAGTGCATCAGGTCAGGTTGGGGGGCATGCGCTGATGCAGCACATTGCTGCACACAGTATATGGCGAAATTCCTTGGGATCCCAAATGGTGACCCTCCAGGCAGACACACGGTCCAGACCCACCCTCCAAAAGTGACCATTCATCTGCCGTATGCACGTGTTATGTGGACGTTCCCTCTTCCTGGTCCAGCTACTTGGGTCCTCAGCAACGAGGATCCAGCGAGCGGGATGACCCTCAGGGAAACGCGCCACATGTCCATAGTGCCCTAACTGACACTCCCTCACAATGCAGCTAATGTGCCTCATTCAGGACTCCTGTAGCAACGACTTGTTCTACACAAAGTCAAACCAGCGGTACCCTAGGATTCTCCGAAGAGACACGGTACCGAAGTGAGCTGAGACGAAGACTACACTGCTTCGCTACTGTGTGGTGTGGTCTAAATGCATGGTATAACTATTAACCCAAGACATCTGGATCCTCTGAACATACTAAGGCAGGGGTGGGCAATCCTATCCGCAAAGGGCCGCTGTGTATGCAGGTTTTTGGGATAACCTTTAGGTCAACTGTGGGAGGACTCTATAGCCTATCAGTCCTCTAATCAGATATCCAATTAGGGAGTTGAAGCGAAAGCGTTCAGATTGCCCACCTCTGTACTAAGCTGAATGATGTGTTAGTTTTGGCTTAAAACATGACTGATACATGCAGATTGTTTCCCTTTTATCTGGGACTTACAGAGGGGCAAAATTAGGTTGGCCTCATTTGCCCTTCTTAATCAAAGATTTCTGAGCTTCTTTCTGCATTCAGCGTCTCCTGCCAGTTGCTGAACTGGCGTCTTTATCTCACCAGTAATTTCCCCCCAGGATGGCTGCAGCCATAACTTCTCTCCAGTGGCCACAGTGTTGGCTTGAAGACCCTCTACACAATGATGTAGCATCTCAGCGGAAAAGCGAGCAGACTTTATAGACTTGTAATCCCACATATAGCTGTGCTTGTGACTCTGCTGCCCCAGCAACTCTGTTAATCTGACCCAGTAGGTTGGGTTGACCCTGAATAGAAACAAATCATCTCTGATTTAAATTAAGGTGCTTCTCCTTTCATCTTCATGCTCTGGGATCGACGTGGATGTTTCTGAATGATGATTTTTAATTGCGTGCCCCTCCGATGTGGTTTTGGTGTTTTGCCTCAACTTAGATGCTCTCTTTTCCTGTGTTCCTGACAAACCATCATATATCTAATATGTTAAACATATCATTAAAATGCCTCCAGTTGTCATGCTCTCCACCGCTATGTTGTAAATGGGTTAAAATATGTGCTTTATCAGCATTAGTAGAATAGCAAAATTCTCTTTACTTGCTGTTGCATTTTATTTTATTATCTATTGCCATCTGATGTCTGTCATCTTTTCTGAATGATGAGCATAAAAAAAATTCTGGATTAATTCAAAATCACTGTCCATCCTCAGACAGTTAAAAACATTGAATGACAATCTATTCTTTGGCTTGTTTTTATCTTGGTTCATAGTTTCTATACCCATCATAATTCTCATGATTTTACTTCTACAGGTGATACACTCTTCAAATACTCTTGACTGGTCCTACTTTTGATATGTTCCTAATTCATCATATTCCCATTGCTTATAGTCTGCTTGTTTATAGTTCTACGACCATATTCAGATGTACAGTGTGGCATTCTGGGTAATTGAAAATCCATTGTACGGTAATAAGCAGAATGTGAGCTCAGAAAGGGAGGACTACCTGTAATTTGATAATGCTAAACCGATACATTTATATGAATTTAGCTTTGGTTTGGTTTTGGGCTCTAAAATCCTTAAAAATCCAACCTAGTGAGCTGAAATTCTAACCTGCTTCACAACTTACTTCCACAGGGATGGAGTATGGAGTATTAAATGTTTAGGACATACCCAAGTGGGGATCGTTGGACTTTATAAAGTTTCCAGAATAAACTTTCAATGACATTAGCTTGTGAGATACAAGCTTTTTGTCAGAGTAGTCCTATTCTGTGACTGCTCCTGCTGACACATTGCCTTGAGTGAAGCTGCTTGGGGACGACAAACATGGGGCAATTTACCCAGAACTAGTGTTTCAGCCCTTTATCGGTCTATAACTCTGTCAATCTGAAACTAGAAAATAAAGGAAAATAACCAGGGGCCAAAGCAGGATTTCTTGCTTTGCCAAATACCAAATTTGGTAGTGTTTAAGATAGTTTGTGCAAAATTACTGAACAAAGATTAAGTCCATTTACTGTAAATTAGGGTCTTTCTGACAACTTATGCGAGTAAAGCAAGAAATCCAATTTTGTGATTCAGGCCCCAGCTCCTCGCGTAGTTCAGGGTACCCCAGTGTAAGTGGACTTCATCATGGTTCATTTACATTTAGCCCAGACTTCCTTAAATTCGACAAACTATTGACCAATAATGTCCTGTTTTTACATGTAGCCAGCCAACATCCTACCAGATAGACCATTGCTGACAAGCTTACAATGGACTGGAACAAATATGTGTGATTTTAGGATTTGCAAACATTTTTGATATTTGAACTTTATTTACTTTGACTACAAAAAATGTTGTTTTATAGTTAGTGTAATGGATAATACTCAAACAAAAAAGGTAGTTTCAAAAATTAGCGGTTAGTGGATTATTGGAATCCTAGTCCCCATTGGTAAAGAGTTACTTATTATTAACAAAAGTATATTATTGTCTCATTACAAAATAAAATGGCAGAGTTTTGAATCTTTCTACAAGTGGATGAAGTCATAGCCGTAGACCCAGTATTTTCCTTCACCTCCATAGGGCTCAAAGACTACATTTTGATGTTAAATGAAAAAATATTAAATCCAAGCTAGGTACAATAGTATGAAATAGTATGAAGAAATAGTATGAAGAAGAAAGAAAAAGGGGGATATTAAAATGATCGTTTATATTCAGTAAGGAAGCCTCGGATCTCAAAAAACATCTCTTTGTATCTCATGGTGCTAGTATTTTTAACACTTTAACAGGTGTTTGCCAAGCTGATATCTTTAGGAATAAATAACCGCTCATTTAGTGTGAACAGATTTATTATTGTTAACAAAAAATAAAGCTACAATATAGTATTTTAATAAACTGAAATTTAATACAAGAAAATAAAATCTAAAAACGATATACTATAAAATATAAAAACTATAACTAAACAAATTTATAAATTTTGCTTCAGAAACTGACATAAAATAAATACAGATGTCAAATACGTTTTATTAACTTTTAAAATACTACTTAGTTAATGTAATATTTTGTTTACCCTTAATGACCATTAATAATACCTGGAACATGTTTTGCCCATTTTGAGGTTGTCAGTACATAATGTGGGTTGTGTATTCATGTAGGACACTCTAAAGACCAGACACATTTAACCTTTAGTCAACCCCTAGAAATAAAATTACTAAAACTTATCACTAAAATTAAAAATCACTAAAATACAAAAAAATTCTTTAAAATTAAAACTAGCAAAACCTCACTGAAAAGTAAAATTAAACTGAATTTCAAATAAAAATTGAAAATAACATAAAATAAGAACATAAATAAAATAAGAGATCAAAACTATAATAATACTGGAGAAGAACGTATACTCAGTGTAGAAGTCTACAGTTAAATACAGAATTATTTTTCTCAGTATGATGATTCCCAAAATTCACTGAATGATTAATTATGACTATTGTGACCTTTATAGAACTTAATTAAAGGAGTTTTCTTTGGAACATGGAAAGAGAGGAAAAATATATATTTGGTGTCAGTGAAATAACAAACTGCAACATGACTGAACAGATGACCTTGATTGTGGTTTCCCTCAATATTTCTGGTAACCGTTATTCACTAGTTGGTAATACGACCTGGAAAATGAAACTTTTATAGACTTAGAAGCTCATTTGTGGTACAAAATAGCACACACTGCTCTCAGTCCCACATAGAACACTGCGCCACTTCAGTTAAATATAGTTCAAAGCAATAATACAGACCAATGACACCAATAACTTGAGTATCTAGGTTTTGATTTATGACCAGAAAGAGCATAAAACAAACAGCAGTGGCATCTTGTTTAGTACTGAGCTTTAGGCTTTGTCATGTTAAAAAATCATAAAGAATTGAAGCCAAAAAGACAAGCAAACAATATGCAAAACCTAAATGACGATATATTTTTTTGTCGAAAAGGTTGATGATAGAGATACATTTGTTTAGTTCAGCTTTACATGATTTATAGCTTAGAACACAATTCTCGTTTGCTTATTTTGCTCAGTGTGAAGGTGGCTTTTGTTAAGTGGCCTGCATGCATTCGAGGCTGAGATGTGGCCACGTGTTTCCTTTTTAAGTCTTTTGTGTTGGTGCCTGTCATGCATCGTGTGGCTCCAAATACCATCACCAAAGATTGCCATTATTAATGGCTGAATCCATCTTTAAATGAATAAATCATCAAGCATTCTCTGTGTCACGCTCAGCTCCATCCGGTCCTCGTGTGTGCCACTCCCACCTCGTTACCTTGTGTGATTCCCCGATTGTTCTCACCTGTTTCTTGTTACTACCAGCTTGTCTTGTGTATTTAGTCCGCGTCTGACTTCAGTCCCGTTAGATCCATCATTGACATGTGTAGCATTGTGTTGCCCTGCCTGTGATCGTCTACCCCATTAAACCCCGGCTCCGGTTCCATTTCTGCCCATCCGCCGACCACGCTACGTGTCAGAATGACGGATCTCCGAGAAGACGCACCGCAGCAAGGCGGGGACCTTTGGCTCGCCCTGCTGCACGAGGTAGTGTACTGGAGGGAGCGGCCGGAGATCCAAGAGGATCCCAACTTGTTCACTCTAGCTGAACGGAGCTAGGACCTCCTTCAGGGAGGGAACTCGAGAATGGAGGTGCGCAATATGGCAGAGGTGCTGTCCCTGCTGCTACAGCTCGTCCTCTGGGTGAGGGAGAGGCAGCCCCAGCCACTCACCTGCATGGAGGCAACCCCGCCTCCCCCTACGGGGTCCAGGTGGCGGAAAAAGAAGCTCGCGTGCCCGCAGAGGCGCCCCCTGCTGGCCGCACGCCTAAGCCCGGCTCACCCGTCCAGCCCGGCTCTCCTGTCTCGCCCGTCCTGCCCGTCTCGCCCATCCAGCCCTGCACTCTCGTGATGCCGCCTGCTGCTGCGGCTACACCTGTGGCCTCACCAGAGACAGTGACTCCAGTTCCCCTAGCCCAGAACCCAGTCCTCAAGGAGCTCCTTCCTCCAGTGAAGAGGAGGAACTGGAATGGGACCCCTCGGGGACCTGCCAAGGGACTCCCGCTCCCTCGCCCCTCCGGGACCAATGCTCTTTGGGACCCTGCCTGTCAGTGTCCTGTAAGGGTCAGGGCCACAGGCGTCGGGTCCGGGTCCCACCCGCCCTGCCCCCTTGCTTGCCCTCGCTCGCTTTGACTGGGGCTCCGGGGTCTCCTGCGGGTTCTCTGGCTCGGGGTGAACAGTCGCCTCCGGGTCCCCCGCCTGGGGCCTCGGTGCTGCTCCTCGGCGTTGCCTCTGGCTCCTTGTCGGTCGCCTCCGGGCCCCCCTGCTTCGGCGGGGTGTCGGGCGGTGCCTTCGCCGGCTGCGCCGTCGCCTGCCGCAGCTTCCCCCTCCTGCCCGCCTTCAGCAGTGTTCTCTCCTGCTCCCTCCTTGTCCCCTCCATCTCTCCCTCGTCCCGTTCCCTTAGCCCCTGTGTTGTCCCCTGCGGCTCCTGCCTAGGATGTAAGGTTTTCCAGCAAACTACTGAATGAGGATACAAACTGAATTAAGGTGGCCGTATTACATCAAATGATATTCGGACAAAACAAAATCACACACTTAAAATGACATTGTCTTATTCATTCTATGTCACACCACAACCCTAGAGGACGCAGAATTTCTTTGACGCAGCAGATCCACATGCAGAGCGCCACAAAATCTATTGTGCTATTTTTAAAAAAGAGACGAGAGCTCTTTTAAAATGAAAGTCACTATCTTTAACAGCCACTGTTGTTTTAACACTTGTAGCGACACAAGGAAGCCAACAATTTACTCTGCACTCACAGATACACACTAACGAAATGCATGCATTCCATGGCAAACATTACACGGTTACAACATTTACTCTCAATATAAAAACACTAATCCATATTAAATTACACTATTTAAATAAATGTGTGGTGTAGTGCAACTCCTACATGTCTCTGCGTAATCAATCCTACTGACCAATCCCACATCATCACATTATGTCAGTTACTCGTGAACAGTGGGTGGAATCAAAACAAAACGGTTGCCTTGTGGACACAGGCGGTGATTGCGTGTCATGCAATGTCATATTGCTAAAACAATGTTGATTCTTTCAATGTTCAATGTTGTTGTTTTAAAATGTACCCCCATATTTACTGGTGTTCATAGCCAATAATCTAAAGATTATTCATTCAATTGTTTATCTATTTCTAAAAAAACAACAAATTAAAATAAGAGACATACACCCAATCCCAAACTATACCCTCGACACCTTCATTGAGTTACACACAAGCTGTCACCCTCAGAACAGGCCCTATGCACTAAAACTGAAGAAAAGTTTTGCAAGAAAGATTTGAGACAGACTCCCCCTTGCTCCACCTTGTTCAGTCTTCTGTACATAAAGCGTTATGTAGTGACATGATGAAATGGCTCCCTCAAGAAGTATTTAATAATATTAGTTCTATGACTTAAGAAAATCAAAATGGTTTATCCCCAGATTACAGTTACATGGTCTTATCCTACTGATCAAGCAAAGTTTGTACACAATTTATTTATAGCTTATATGTACACTATATTACCAAAAGTATTGGGACACCCCTCCAAATCATTAAATTCAGATGTTCCAATCACTTCCATAGCCACAGGTGTATAAAACCAAGCACCTAGGCATGCAGACTGCTCCTACAAACATTTACGAAAGAATGGGGCGCTCTCAGGAGCTCAGTGAATTCAAGTGTGGTACCATGATAGCAAGAAATCCATCCATGAAGTTTCCTCACTACTAAATATTTCAAGGTGAACTGTTAGTGGTATTATAACAAAGTGGAAGCAATTGGGAACAGCAGCAATTCAGCCATGAAGTGATAGGCCACGTAAAATCACAGAGCGGGGACAATGCATGCTGAGGCACATAATGTGCAGAAATCACCAACTGTCTGCAGAGTCAATAGCTACAGACTTCCAAACTTCATGTGGCCTTCAGATTAGCTCAAGAACAGTGTGCAGAGAACTTCATGGAATGGGTTTCCATGGCAGAGCAGCTGCATCCAAGCCTTACATCACCAAGTGCAATGCAAAGCGTTGGATTCGGTGGTATAAAGCATGCCGCCGCTGAACCATAGAGCAATGGAAACATGTTCTCTGGAGTGACGAATTAAGCTTCTCTGCCTGGGAATTCGATGGATGAGTCTCAGTTTGGCAGTTGGCGGGAGAACAGTACTTACCTGACTGCATTGTGCCAAGTGTAAAGTTTGGTGGAGGGGAAATTATGCTGTGGGGTTGTTCTTCAGGGGTTGGGCTTAGCCCATTAGTTCCAGTGAAAGGAACTCTTAATAATGCAGCATTCAAAGCCATTTTGGAAAATTTCTTGCTCCCAACTTTGTGGGAACAGTTTGTTCCAACATGACTGCACACCAGTGCACAAAGGAAGGTCCATAAGGACATGGATGAACGAGTCTGGTGTCGAGGAACTTGACTGACATGCACCCTGACCTCAACCCGATAGAACACCTTTGGGATGAATTAGAGAGGAGACTGCAAGCCAGGCCTTCTCGTCCAACATCAGTGCCTGACCTCACAAATGCTCTCCTGGATGAATGGTCAAAACTTCCCATAAACACACTCATAAACCTTTGGACAGCCTTCCCAGACGAGCTGAAGCTGATATAGATGCATAGGGTGGGCCATCTCCATATTAAAGCCTATATATTAAGAATGGAATGACATTAAAGTTATAGGGAACAAGAGATCGACAAAAACTGTACCGTTCTGTCATGGCAAAGAGAGAGCACAATTGTTGAAGGACAGGAGCGGAACAGAAGGCTTGTTTCAGGTGGAGGAAGGATCGATCCACCTCAGTGGACTACTTCAACCTAGAACTTGCACCCCGGGTGGGCGATGTAAGTGGTGCAGTGACCTGGCTGAAGTTACAAATAAAGTGATGGTAAAAATTAGCAAACCACAGAAACCTTTGCAACTCCTTAATGGTGCGGGGAAGTGGCCACTGCTTTATGGTCTTCACCTTCCTGTCGTCCATGGCCACCTCCCCTGGTTGGATGACATATCCTAGGAACTGCACCTGGTTCTGGTGGAATTCACATTTCTCACATTTAGCATATAGGCCATATTCACATAACCTTTGTAGCACCAGGAGTACATGGGATACATGCTGAGAAAGGGTAGGGGAATATATTGGAACGTTGTCAGTGTAGACAACCACAAATCGATTAACCAGATCCCGGAAGACAGAGCACATGAAGGATTGAAATATGGAGGGGTTGTTGGCCAGCCCGTACGGCACCATGAGGTACTTGAACTGACCGGTGGAGGTGACGAAAGAGGTCTACCACTCATCCCCTCATCGGATTCTCACAAGATTGTAGGCGCTTCTAAGATCTAGCTTAGTTCTGAGTTGTTCTCAAGCGGAAGGGATTAGTGGCAGAGGCGTTCTTCATTTTACATAGATAGCTTTTAGAGCTCGATAATCGATACAAGGACGGAGACCCTCCAGTGATCGGGGACATGGATGGACGGATTATACCTTGTGTGAGATCCTCTTTACGTACATCTCCATGGCTTCTTCCTCTGCGATGGAGAGTGGGTTCAGGTGACCTTTAGGAAGGGGCACTCCCTCGAGGAGGTCGATGGCACGGTCACATTCCCGGTGAGGTGGTAGGTTGAAAGAGAGGGCCTTGCTGAAAACATCCTGGTAATCTGAATAGTCCGGAGGGATTTGAGAAAGATCTTCGGATTTGGGGCTCTCAATTGAGGTGGCCCGACAAGGTATGGCTAAACATTGACTTAGACGATAGGTTGACCAGGCGGCAAGCTCACCCGTTCTCCAGTCGATGAGAGGATTATGCTGTTGTAACCACATATGGCCGAGGATGAGGAGGTCCTTTGCCGCAGGAAGGACCAGGAAGTTGAGGGTTTCCACATGTAACACACCTACTTTGAGCGTAATGGGACCGATGTGATGAATCACCCTTCCTCCTTGAAGGGGCTCTCCACTAACCCCGAACACTGTGACGGGGTTGGCAAGAACCTGCAAAGGCACTTTGATCTCAGACTTAAAAAGTTCCCCGCAGCCCCTAAAACGATCAATGCTTGAGTGTGTCCCCCTTCACTTGAACCAGTAACAACTATGGGGTTGGTAACCTGAACTAGAGAAACCCCCAGAAATGTGGAGATGCCTACCTTAGTGTAGCAGCAGGGCATGGTGGTTGAATGGGGCATGTGCGCAGCAGATGTCCAGCCTCTCCACGGTATAGGCACAGCCCTTGGGCTGCACAATGGTGCCGTTCGCTGGAAGAGAGAGGAGTGTGTCCTACTGTAGCTGCATAGGCTCTACCGGCTCCTCCAAGGTGGCTGATTGGGCAGCGGCTGTTATTTGGCGAGGGCATCGGCGACAGCGCTCTCGTATACTGTTGTCAATAATAACTAAGAGCCTGATGTAATCTTCAAAGGACAGAGTGGAGCTGCGCGAAGTTCATTCATTCTGCACTTCCGGGCTGAGCATGCGCCAATATGGTGCGTGACGAAACACACGTGAAACACAGTGAAATTTTCAATTTCAATGGGTAAAATTTCAAAATTTGACCCCTTTGGGGCACCCCTAAATAATTTCTGATTAGGTTCAAATTTTTTTCTCTGAGAACAACTTACCTATAGGAAACTTTTTGAAGGGTGAGACTTATCATCACAGAAACATCATTTACCTTCCTAGTAAGGAATGTATGGTAGGGCACCGCTGAGCAGATCATTTATGGCATATTAGTGCAGGCAGTATAAGGTTTGAAGGTTTAAAATAAACTTTAGTAATCTAGCAAACCTACACACGTTGAGTTAAAGTCTGCATCTTTGCTCACTTTTCAAGATGGCATTTGTGGAGAATTGAAACAGCCTGTATGAGATCTACAGAAATAAGCTACTCGCGATTCCCTCCTTTCTGTTTGTCAGCATCATCTCTTGTGTTATGATCTTACTACTGTATTTGTATACACTGACTTCTAGGTCTCTCTGCACAAAAGCATACTCCTTATATGCAAAGTGATGTCATTTTAATAATTCCAGATGTTCATTCTGAGGCTTTGTACCATGTTTTCTCATTTCCACAAAGTCTAGCTAGAATAGATCCATCATGACAGAGCCACTGCTGTGTCTGGTCCAATGACCCTCAAGCCTATAGAGAGGTTGTCCTTAGGGGTTGTTGGCTTTGTTGCTATTACTGAATAAGATATATAGGAACAGTTTTAACTCATCTGAAGCTTAATTGTACAGATCAGCATCACTTTAACCCATATGAAACATGCTCAATGTGTCATGGTCCATAACTTAATCTTGTTCCTTGTTAATACTTTGATGGATAGATAGGAACTATTTGTGATTAGATTAGCTTTGAAGCACTGGTGAGATTATAATGCAATATCAATCAAAGACTGGTTTTAGCAAGTTGGAACCAATTGAAATTGAGTTAAACCAATCAGTGACTACGGGTATATTATAATTGCACTGCAAATGTATCAGACGGTGGAGGTCTGGATCAAAGTTCAATCACCTTGATCTCTTTGATCCCCTTTTGCACTCAGTCCCTAAACATGACCCGTATTTTCTCATGCGTGAAAGTGAATGGAAGACAGGGGAAGTGGCATGGCTTTCCCGTGAGAAACACTGATATTCTGCTATTATTTGGAGCCTTTTGAATTTTCCTTCAAAGCGATTCTGCTGTATCTCTAAATAAAAAACAACAATTGTCCTTGTCAGCAAAAACGCACATATAAAAAATAACAGAAAATCATAGCCTGTGCATGTTTTGGCTGGTGATTACATTGTGGCTCTTGTGGTTCTGAACTAGTCATGACATGAATAAGATATTTTGACAAAGTGTCTTTTTCCAATGGATAGTCAGGTATGTGTGCATGTAGAAAATGTTCTTACCACAGCTTGGGAACCACCTGAATATGTGACAGTGCCATGGTGGTACGGCGGCTCACACTGTTTGAATCCCACCTTGGTGCCGTGTATGTGTGTGTGTGTGGGGGGGGGGGGATTGTGGTTCCCACAGTGAGATAAAAATCAGGGCCGGTATGTGTAAAATATCTCAGAGTAAAGTTTCACTCTTAAATGCGTCACAATTCTAAGAGTGACGTGATTTTGCTCCTACTCCCAAACTTAAGAATAAGTGGCATTCTTAAGTGTTAAGACTTGGTCTCAGCTCCTAAATTATTTAAGACACCTGGAGAGGACTCCTAAACCCGTTAGGAGTTGCACTATGGCAGCAGCACTACGCGCACCAAGATGGAGACCGCGCACTTTCCGAAAGGACGTACTACAGATTTACGATGAAAACGAGTTGATAAAAAGATACAGGCTTGATCGTGAAGGCATTCTTTTTTTACTGGGAACCACAAGCCACCCCCCCCCCCCCGACATGCACACACACACATACACATATACACAGCACAAAGGTGGGATTCAAACAGTGTGAGCCACCGCTAGTTTTTTGGCTACTGGAAAAATATAATAATAATAACAAAATAACAATAATAATAATCATCATCATCATAATCTCTTATTGTGACAACTGGTCGGCAGGGTGAGCAGGGAAGCAGGCAGGAGCTGTAAGCATGGTCGAAACAGGGTTTATTGGGAGTGACAGGACAGCGGAAAAGCACACAGTAAACCACATCAATGACAGACCTGGGGATACGAACGCAGACGCGGACTAAATACACAGGATAGGCTGAACTTAACAGGTAACACTTGATTATAATTGGGAATTAACATGAGGTAACGAGGGGGGTGTGGCACATAGGAGGATCGGACAAGCAGGTCATGACAATTATAGCGAGGGTCATAAGAGCAATATAAGTAATGGCATAAACTTGTAGCTTGCATGCTTGCTTTATAAACTGTGATTTCCTTAATCCAGGTCGATAAAACATTATACCACCTTTTTTCACATTCCTCTGCTGCACGCCTTGTCCGAGGTGAAGCAGCATTTACAGAGCTTGCAATAGCCTCCCGCACTTGTTTTTGACCGTGCTTGTAACAGCTGGGCCAAACTTTCCTCGCACTACCTCATTCCATTTAAGCGCCAACTGTGCCAGAAGACCCGTTTCGTTTGTCGTACAGTTTGGTTTTCTTTTAGAATCCATTGTCTTGCTTTGACTTTTGCGTTTGACCCATAATATATACAACACGTGCATCTATTACTGGAAATTGATTGGCGATGTGCTATAGGTAGATTTTAGTACAACCAGTTAACCGTCTGGGGTCGAGTGCATCGCCGGCGACGCAGGTATGATCACAGAAAGGTATGTTGTATAAAGCTCTACATTAACAGTTTAAAGTCAGTAATTTATTCACCGTGCAGCTCCTCTATTGGTTGAACTCAGTAGTTGGGGGAAGGATTTTATTTGTAATTCTCTTTTCACAACACCCAAGTGGTGGCTCTTAGACTTTGCTGAAAGTTACTTTTAGCATCATTATACAACATTTTTTTAACTCTTAAGTCAAAGTGTAGGACCATCCTTAAGACCATCCTTAAGACCATTCTTAGGCAGTTTTATCGATACCGGCCCAGGTATTTTGATCTTGTGGAGACCATTTTTCTCAATTTGATAAAAATCTGTGACTGCAGTCAAAAAACTAAAAATGTCAAACGCCTTGTATGTTTGGCTACTCATGCTTAAGGTGTGGGCTGGGTAGAGTCAAGATGGCAGTTGTTGGGATTAGGCATGTGGGTAGATTATGTTTATGTTACACTGTGGGGAATATTTGTTCCCCACGATATATAATAAAAACCTGTTATTTTGACATTTGTCTTTTTTCAGGTCCCCCACAAAGACCTGTGAATGCATGCAAAAGACTAAAAATTCACACAAAGATATAATTACAAACCTGTGTGTGTCTGTGTAGGTGTGTGTGAGTGTTAGAGCTATAGTATAAGTAAGAGAATATCATGTTGTTTCTTTTGTGATGTATGATATTATAGAAATGTTTAAAGGAGTGACTGTTTATTTGTAATGTGGAATTTCAGTTTAATATTGTTCGCCGGATATTAAGAACTGTCTGACGTCACGGGTTAAGTGCCATAAAATGACAGTAGTGCTGTATGCGACTGAGGACGCAACAGTCTTTGACCGTGGCTACAAAGTATTGTTTCGATATTGAAAGAACTTCAATTGAGTTTTGTACTGTGTTGTGTTTACATACTAAAGAGTTTGGAAAGTTTAAAGAAGTCTCGCGTCAATTACTTTATTCTCCCACGGAGAAGAACACGGAATATCATGAACAGCACTAACAGTGAGTGTTTGGAGTTTCTACAGTATGTCCCCCCATGTTGCGTGGGTTTCTTCAGGAACAATGGTTTTCTCCCACAGTCCAGAGACATACACTTAGGCTAATTGGTGTCTCTACATTGCCGCTGAAGTATGATTGTGTGTGCCCTATGGCCCTGACCATGATAAATGGTTATGAGATGGATGGATGTTACAGTGGTGTGTACATATTTATTTTGTGAAGGCATAAACATTTAAGAATCCACACATTTTCCATAACTGTTTATCCTTTGACGGTTCATGGCAGCACAGGGTATGGATGTGATGCCAACCCTCTTAGGGCAAATAAACACTCAGCAAATACCAATTAACTCAAACCTTATGTCTTTAGACTGTAGTGGGAAAGCGCATTACCTGAAGGAGACAGGAATATGTAAGCCCCAGATGCAGGCTCTCAGACTACATCTCGGGGAATGTGTTAAACCATCTCCTGATGCACAATTTTATCACCAACAAAACTAATTATGATTCTGTCAGCACACACCGTACTCAAGGCTAAATGGTTGTAATGCGATCAGACTAATAGCGCATGTCAATTGTGTGAGATTCGTGGAAAGAGGGATTCGATTTGGGCAGCACATTGAGGAAGCAGGTGGAGAGAGAGCGTTCATGACCATGTCATCCACATTATGCTGTTTCTCACATTCCTTCAACATACACTTTTTTGATATGGCAGCGGAAGGACAAATTAGAAACCTAAGAGGCTGGCCTTTGATAGGACATTAGAGGTGCTACAACCTGAACTTAATTTGTTTTAAAGTGATAAGCTGAAAAAGAGAGCAGACAAAACCATCACCTTTGTTGACAACATCAGGGTTGGCAAGTGGCCTCCTGGGGAGCTTAGCTGCTAGCACACACAGGAGCTGGGAGTTTTCACAATGAGATTTACACTTCATAGAAGACTTTACAAGGCTTCACTGACTCCAGAAACAATGTACAGCATGCCTGCAAATAATGAGACGGTGCTTGTATCTGTAGCTGTATTGTAGCCTACAATTCTCAGTTCGCAAAGCTTATCCATATACCCTGATAAAAGACACAGTCTCTCCTACGCATTTATTCTGGGTTACAAACAAGTTATGTGGCGTGTTGGCTTACAATGCATGGCTAAGTATGCATGAATAGCAAATAGCTGTTGAATGCTTTTTATGTGAAAAAACAATTTTACATTCTTGTCTTCAAACAGCAAACCAATGGCACTTATCACAAATTATAGTGTTAGTGTGAGTCTCTTGAGTGCAATAACATTCAATGCAGTATCTTCACAAAAGGCAACGACACAGTGAATTTCTTCATTTGTACACCAACCACAAAAATTTATTACTTTGGTCATTACAAGAGAGCAATGGTCAATGCATTCCTGATGGCTTTGTAAATTATATAAAAACTAGGAGCACACAAAACTGTAGGACCATCGATGGATAGAATTCAAACACAGTTAATGACACTTGATTCGACGGGAAGAGTGTGATCCAAGGATTTCGGCACTTACACACATACGTCTTTGAACTATCATTCATAATCTACACAGTCATGCTCTGCCAGTTAACACACAGCACTCGAGCCCACAATGTTGGAACTACACCATCACCCTAATCTGAACCACTAGGCTTCCTGTGTCATCGGACCTTTTTATCTATGGAAAATGCAGCTGAAGTGTGGGAGAAGTCCATGCTCCATATAAGCATCAGCAGAGCCAGACTGATTGGCTATGAGTGATGTCCATCATAAAGTACAGAACACTATACAATAAAAATGCACATATATGACGCAGCTATACTATATACCCAGAATTGCAGCCTCAGGTCATCAGACCACTTACTGTAATAATAATTGACAGTAGCAATTACATTTTCTTAATCATACACAAGGCACTTTACTCCAGCTATGTTGGCACATATTTGGTTTTCTGTCTCATTACCAGCATAACTTTACTGTTGTTTATTTATTACATATTTATTATACTGCAAATTTGTTTTACTGCTTTCAATATTCTTATTGAGGAGTTGACCACCTCACATTTCACTACAGGATACAGTTGGACTGTATACCTTGCATGTGGCAAATAAAGTTCTTGAACCCTTGAATATACACAAATCATAGCTATAATTAAGAAAATGTGCTTTTCACTTTCCGTACTTAGTAGTAAGAAGTCTGTGCAGCCCCACCTTTTCACTGTCGTCCTTCACAACCTCTACCCCCCATAAAATAATCAGTAAACATGGTAAATGTGAGGTGGGGGACATATCTGTCTGTCAGAGTTCTCTGAAGGTGTCTATATGCAGCCTTGGGTCCTCAATGTACATTTAAAAATGACCAAGAGGACATGACTAATGGAAGAACTACCAAAAGCAATCTTCGCACAAACAAACTTTAAACAGGTTTTGTATTTGTCTGCAAGTGTATAATTTAAGTGTTACAGTAAATCTCAGTGTTATCCTTGTGAGATGGATGAAAAAAAATGTAGTCACATAGTTTATATTCTTGTCAAACATGTAATTTTCAGGCCCAAGCTGGTGTATCAACAGTAAAAAGACTCCTACGACATTAGACATTTGTTGAATCTCTTCAGCAAGGGAATATAAGTAATTCTCAAACAAATTTAAAATATGTATAATCCACTGTAAACCTCTCCAGTTGCTTGACTGTAAAGTATTTTAAACAAAGGATTGAGGTTTCTCAATGTCCTTGTTGAGAAGAGATGAAGGCAGGTTTATGATGACATCAACTGGCCACAGTGGCTTTGCGATGGCTCCAGTGCAGGGCATGTTTAGACTGAGTCAGACACAATGATGAGGTTTTAGCATGAAGAAATGCATAAGGGAGCCACTGCCACACCTGAATTCACATCTCAGGGATCCCATTTGTCATTGGGAGAACTCACCAGGCACTAACGTGATATCCCAGCTTTCTTCATCTTGCAGGACTGTAAAGGGACTGTAACAACTCTGACCTGGGAAATATCTAAAACATTTTCACAATATTCTTCTTGTGTTCAGTATGGCTTTTGTCATGTCAAAGACAAGGACAGAAGCGAAGGCAGGTATGGGGAGAACCAAAAGGGGCTTTATTTAAACAAAACTACAAAGAGGGCAAAGGAAATGGACCACAAGGGGTCAAAAATGGGGTAGGGAGAATCAGGAGAGAACAAGGCAAATTGGCAAACACATACAGGCAGCAACATCAATGACCAGACTGGGGAGCTCAAAACAGGGAGGCACTATATACACCACTAATGAGGGAGCAGACGAGAGGCACCTGAGGTGATCCACACAAGGGCTGTAACAAGAGGAGAGATTAAACAAAAACCAGGTGTGTCTCATTAGAGCCACAGAACAGAATAAAGGTAAAGGAATGCAGGGTGTGACAGCCTTGAAGGGATGGATCGTAGTGATCATATCTTTAACAAACCCTGTAGCCAGTTCCTGCCATAGCATGCATACATAGTCTTATCATATGCATTCTTTTAGCTACCAGGTGTTAACAAGTGAGGCTAACAATCATATCTAAATTGGATTTTATTGTAGTTGAGAATCAATATTTATATGTTTTGGATATATTTCTTAGTCAAAGCTACATTCAAAGCCCACTTACAGTCACTCCAGTGAGACGTGAAAAAGGGACAGGTGTTCCAGAGCAGACGGAGACACTAATCTGCAAGTTAGTGACTATCACCAATAATTAATGATCCAAAGCAGGATTATCTCATATTTTCTATTTTCTCTATTTTCCACAGATGTCCAGTTCCATTGTTGGAAGTAAAGTTTCGGCACTTTTGCTCTTCCAGCCTGGTAAATCAAGATTTCCTATAGTGCACCCCCAATCATTGTATCAGAGGGATCTGCCCATAGTGCGTGGCACCTTTATATTGGATAAAGTAGATCTTTATATGGCTTTTGATCAAAATGAAAAGCTTGCCCCTACCCAAGGGTGTCTTATATACTTTTACATAGCCTGAACTTACTGTCCTTTGAGCCTTGTCTGGAAGCAGTGGATGATTGATAGGTGGTGAGGACGTTGGTATGCCATCAAAATCAGAAGGCTTTTATAATCCCAAAGGACACTGTTTGTTAGATTGCACATTTCACAACCATGCAAAAGACAAAAATAGACAGTACACAGAACCAAATTCAACAATCTCCATATTATAAATAAGTATGACATCTAAAGATGATAAACAAGTATGATGATGATTATGATGATAAAGCCATGGAAAAAAGTAAGACACCACTCCATGTTTTTAAACAAATCTGCATTTTTAAATCCTGGTTTAATTACTTAATTGTGGTTCTGGTGGCAGAAGACTACGCTGTGCATCAGGCTGCTTCCAGGTTCAAAAGACAGCAGTACAGAAGTATAAGGTGAAGAAGGAGACACTGGGTACAACCAGATACTAGCCAGGTAAATGGCAGAAACGACATTCTACAGTAATGCCATAGATGACTGTTAACTTTTCCAACAGTTTCTCATGAATCATAGGATGACATGAAGTGACCTTCAAAAGGAATGGCAAACATTACGTGCGGGAGTGAAGTGCACTGCTAGAACACTGTGTATAAGGCTCGTAGAAGCAGGACTGAAGCCCTTCATTAATGAGAAACAGGGAAGAACCAGGCTGCAGTTTGCAAACAGATATATATATATATATATATATATTCACAGAAGCACACCCATAAATTTAGAAATGAGTGAAACAAAAACTTATGCTGTCTCTTAATTTTGTCTGCAGCTGTATATATTGCACATGAAAGATAATAGCTGTGCAGTGTAACGTGGTTAAAGTCCCCTGATATCAAATGCCAAAAAAACTCCCTGGCCATGTAATGCGGAAAGGCCCTTTGCTCTCCCAGGCTGGCAATTATCAACATGCCTTTTGATTTACGTTTGTTACATTTGTTACATGTGTCCCTGAGCAACACCAACTCAGTGCCTGAACTCATGGTTTCCCCTACTTCCTCTGAATAATCGTGCATAAGTCATTTTCTCCTATCATTGCCATCAGGTTTCTGTGTGCCAAAGAAGGTGTAGTAGCTGAACCATTGTGTCTTGCAAAATATCTGTAAAAATGCAATGTTACCAAAGGTTAAGATATAAAATCTGAAAGAAGATAGGGCAGAGACTGCAGTCAAACTTCCATTTAGAAAAGAATCATTTACAAGTGTCTGCAGTAATGACCCATTTCTTCACATTTTTCTTCATTGTCTTCTTTAATGACACATTATTCCATTAGTTCAGCAAAGATTTCTTGCATGATTTTTAAATGTAACTATTTTGCACACTTTTCAGCAGACTTGTTGAGTTAGGCCTTATTAATCACTGTGAATTGTTTGAATACTTTTTTCTTCAAAGAGTTGAGTGGCCTTACTATGAAGCGGGGTTACTGGCTTATTGGGGTAACTTTGTGAGTAACTGGACGACATGTGGTGTAAATTCGTGATTAACCCGTAATTTCTCCACCAGGGTAAATAAGTAACACTATTCTAATTCCTTGCTCATGATACCGCCAGTGAATCAGGATCTTTTACCTGTTTCAATTCCAATGAGCACATCTATTGGATCAGGTAGGATCTGTTACCTGTATACCTACCAACAAGCTTTCAAATTGCTTTAGTATTCTGGTGGAAACCTCTGACCCATAATCTTGTGCTAACCACACCACTACACCATATGTGCTACAGATGACCTTTTGTTTTGTTTTGAAGGCCACGACCACAACACAAAATGTCTCTCTAATTCTTTGTTTATTACTGATACCTGCAACCCCAAAGCTATCTGAAAACATGACCTCAAGTATGCTGTGAATAAGTTTGTTTTGAATAAAACCACAGTTTGTGGTGCTGATTCCTGGCATAATTTGAAATAGATGTGCTCATCTTCTACTCCATGTACCCTCCAGAACATGTTCCCCTACATCCATGTGTGCCTGTGTTTGGGGCGTCTGGTTTTCACTGCTGTATTTCCTTTAGTCTGTCTCATTTATTGCCTCATTCACCAGCAGATTCAGACTGACAGCAAGTGACTTCCTTCAGTAACGCTGTAGCCTTTTAAAGTATAGCCTGGTACTGTGAGCATTATCCTTGCATTTATTGTGTCTCCAGGAGTGCAGATTTAAACATGTATAGAAACACTGACATATAATGCAATACAAATAAGAGGACACGACACCAATGATTTGCTCTGCATTTCACATGATCTGTCACAGTATCTTTGGCATACTAAGCAGTAAAATGAAGTTAAATTGTCATTCCCTGTATTCCTGACCCCCTTCCTTCCACACCTATTGCTAACTTGTCTTACCTCTTGTTTCGGCCCTCATCTGCCTCCCTTCAGCTGCTCCTGATCTGCCCCCTCATTAGTGATTTATGAGTGCCTGCCAGTCCTGTGGTCCCCAGTCCGGTCATTGATGATTCCTGTACTTTCCACTGTTGTTAGCTCTGCCTTTTGTTTGCCCAGTTCAGTTACCCTCAACAAAACCCTTATTGTTTGCCTTTATGCCTGCTCCTGTCTCTGTTATGTGTTGGAACGTGACCAAAAGTTGCTGTCATGTACTGCACCTTTATCTCTCTCTTTCTCTCTCTTTTTTTAATTAACTTCTTATGTCTTGCAAGTTGTTTCTGTGTAAAAGGCCTGCACGAAGATTCAGTCGGTGGAAATGTCTCTGTGGCCGCCTCCCTTTCTGCATTGCAAACCACTGGGACCTAGGTATGTTTTCAGGTTTCTCCATGGGATTAAGAAAGCAGGTTGGGAGGGAGCAGACACTCGCCCTCAAGTCTTCTTGGATCTTTTTTCAGATGAGCTGTCTTGGGAATGTGGTCACAGAGGCTCAGAGCCAGGCGAGGTTAAGAATGAGTGTCTCCGTCTCACATCCCTCTAGCTCTTCCAGCACTCACCATGAGTTTGGGTCTACACTTGGAAATGTTTGGAAATGTGCTAATTTTAAAGCTTAAAAAGCAGCCACACTCTTTGAAAGAATCAGTTGTATATGAGTTAAATTTCCTTGGTTACTTGTTTTGACATGCCATTTACAGTGTTTAACAAATGGCCACATCTTTTTAAAATACTTGTTACTTCAAAAATCCAGCCTTTTTCCAACCTCCTATTCTGGTCCAAGTTGTAGGGGGGCTGGGGTCTGTCCCAGGAAGCCTGGGCTTAAAGCAGACATACACACTCATACACTTTGGGCAATTCAGAGACACCAGTTCACGAAAATGCATATCTTTGAGAGTATTAGGCAAAAGTGCAACTCACTGCATACCATAATTCTGCTTATATTCATGAAATATTTTTTGGCTAAGTTTTTAAAAAAATATGCCATAATACAATAGTGTTTGTTTTCAAGGTAATTACTGGCCACTCTCACCATAGCTTTTCACAGTACATTACTCTTCATTCCTTTTTTAAGTTGGATGTAAGTATTTCCATATGCAATCTTTCAATATGACATTTCCCACCAAGAGCTTTGACAAGTGATAAAACAGGAGTAAATTGACTGATGTCATAGTCTCATATGTTACTGCTTCAATCAAGCCACAGACGTCCAGCCCATTAAAGAAGCCCGTTTGACCTCTGGCCTCATAGTTAATGCGGCTGTTGAAACCTCTCCTGAAGTACCAGTGCCCCAAACCCATTTGGATCCAATTTGCAACTAAATTCTCAGTTGCATAAAGAAATAATATTTGACTGCCAAGGAATACTCGGGTGGTCAAGTTGTCATGGAAATTAAATGTATCAGGAATTTGAGGCCCAGTAGCAGTTCTCCACTGAATTGCCTTCCTGGGGCACATTGCCCTCTTCCTGTGGCACATCAATATCCTTAATAGCTGCTGCTATGAATGGGTTGATTTGTCTGTGCCCTATCATTCCTTAGCCATCACTGTCTAGTTGGGTACCTTGGGGTAGATACTAGTTAGTAGTCTGTGACCTGTCACACTTGGCTCTGCATTTGGCAAGGAGCTCCCCCAGCTGGTGTTGACATAGCAGTCAGCTGACAGCATCAGCCAGGTTGAGATCTAATCCTTGTATTGATGCAGCTTGGTCACACAGTACAGGGATTTAGAACAACAACTGATGGTTTAACTGGCACAGGCAGAGCAATCAAATTCCCGACTTATCTGTATGGACAGAATGATTTAGATGCCATCTTTATCTAGCTGGTTGTCTCTAAAAAGAAAATCTACATTTCAGTACCTTTACAATTACTATTGAAAGTCTTACCTGGCATCAGTGATTTTACATTTCTTTTAAAAACATCCACAGTGTTTGTATATTTTTAATCTGAACGTGAATATCTTATCATGTCATTTTTACAATTGTGAAAATGTGTGTTACATGCATGTGAATCACAACCCCAAATAATCATATAGAATATTTAGTGTTATGTATCTAAAAACTACCGATGCAACATTGACAAATCGCTTTCTCCCTGCATTTGTGAATGTAATGTTAGAAGATGTTTGTGGTTTTGGTCAGTGTTCATTAATATCAGTTTTATAAGTGAGAATACGACTCCTTCAGGTTTTGGTTAATGCAGAGTCAGGTTACAAATGCAGAAAAGTATCCAAGGCTGGAATGAAGATGTTTTTGTTTGTTTTTTGTGTTGTTTTTGTTAGTTTTGATGGTTTTTGAAGGGCTAAAAAAAAAACAAAAGCAAAAAGATCTTTCCTGGATCTGATGTAATTCTGCAGCCCCCTGATATTAATGGTTTATTACTGGGATTGTTCTGTAAAGAAATCATAAGCTGAGTAAAATTAAAACACACAGTTACTCCTTCGGGTTTTTTATGTTTATTTTATTAAAGTTGTGTTTATGAGATAAAATGTATGGTGTGTTCTCTTGTCAATGAATTATTGAGAATTTACATTAAACTTTCTTCTCATTATTACTGCCAAAAACTTATTTCTACAGTGAATTCTAGCTGAAAACCATTCAGAAAACCTCAAACATATAGTTCTATAATAAAATGTTTATTATATATATATATATATTGGATATATATTTTATTTGGATAGGTCACAGGTTCAAACCCAGCCTCAGCATGTCTGTGGGTCCTTGAGCAAGGCCCTTAACCCCCAGCTCCCTGGGTGCCCCAACATGTGGCTGCCCTTTGTGGACAGCAAGTTGAGGGAAGTGTAAAAAAGAATTTCCCCACGGGGATCAATAAAGTTGTAATTATTATTATTAATTTGGGGAAAGTCCTCATCGAGTCTTTAACATTTAATATTCTGCAACATCTATCATATACTCATATGATAGCACTTTACTTAAAGCAGTCATCATGTCACATTACGGATACCATCATAATGCACTATAATGGTTTACACTGACCATTATAATGCATTATGAAGGTATTTATAGTGCATTATAGATGAGAGCTGCACAGAGCATTTTTAATGCATAAAACACGTTTATAATTTGTTTTATAAATATTTATAGCTGTGTTTAAAATACTTTATGAATGCATCCTAATTATACAAGAGTACTTTAAGTAAAGAGTCAACTGTCACGGTGTGAGGCGCGCGGGGCAAAAACAGAGTTCAGGAAGCCAAGCGGTAAGGGTGAACACGGGTTTTATTAGTCGTAGCACCAAGAACAGGCAGGCAACACAGGGGCTGACATAACAATGACCAGACTGGGGAAACAAACTGAAACGCGGACTAAATACATTGCACTAATGAAAGTCACCGAAAACAGCTGATAAACACGGGGAATCCACATGAGGTTAACGAGGGGGGCGTGGCACAGGAGGATCAGCACGATCGAGGTGTGACATCAACCTACATGTTTTATACTCTGTAGAATCTCTTTTGCCCCCCAACTACAGTCTGCGTGATCTCTTTTGTTCCATTTCTGTGGGATTTCCCATTGCCTTCTTAAATATCTATTTCTGGTCAGTATTGGTTGATGGGTCATACTTTTCCAATGTGTTTCATTTAATTTTAAATCATTTATTAGCTGGTCTTACCTATTGAATCGATGGTCTTCAAAGAGCTGTTTCTGTGGCGTGTGTTTACAGTATAGTTTCAGGGGTGCTGCTTAAGATTTTGGCCCCCAATCCAGAGCAATTAGATTATGTTCCAAATTTTTTTGGAACACAGTCCAACATTCCCCCCGCTTTACAGTGCCCCTAGCTGTGGTAAACAGTCAGTGCTTTGCCGTCTGTGAGACCATCTACTTCTGTTTCTCTATTAGATAGATCAGAAAAGTATGTGTGATGAAATGTGCTGCATGACAGGTTTCAGAAAATGTGAAATCATTTCTTTTTACATTGTAATTTAAGGTAATAGTCAGCGTTAACATATTTTGTTTCTAACAGACAGCAATAATTATTTTATTCTGCCTGTCATGTTCTATTCCATTATGGCCCCATACCCTGTTTTTTTAGACACCACAATATCTAAGGATGTAGGAAAAACAATACAGATTTGTTCTTCCAGTATGTTCTTCCAGTTTCAGATTAGACATTTCATACAATTTCAGTTGACAATCAGTCACGATCTTTTTGGAATAAATACCTGCAGAACCAGGAGCAGCAATATCAATTTTTGTAGTGTTTGAAACAATAGGAATATTTTTAAGTTTTCACACTTCTGCTTTTTAAAATATTGAACGTTCTACGTTTGATTTTAAACTATTGTCTGGTGATGACTTGTGTAACGACAGAACACTCAGATGAGGTCCAACAGGTTTTATTGGGGAGATCCGAAGCAAAGTTCAAAGAACAAACAGGGTCACAGCCAATATCCATCTGATCCGAATAATCACAGGCAGAGGGAAAACCAAAACCATAGTCAGGCTAAGTGCAGGGCAGTCCGAAAGCCAAAAAGTCTGTCCAAAGACGCTGACAAGACACATGGGGAGCTGACACAAGGGAGCAGGAAGCTTCAGGAGGCACAGGGACGGGGAGCAGGGAAAGCCGGCCGGATCGGAGCTGAAAACAAAGGCAAAGGTAAATTCGCTCAGAAATCGCATTACCAACAATACCTTGCACAGAATGATGGTCGTGCGAGGTTTAAGTAGCTAAGGGGGCGTGTCTCTGATGACGTGCCGCCACCGGCATGACAACTTGATGTAATGTGAACTGGACAAATATATATATATATATATATATAAAAACTCTAAATTACAATGTCTAAAACTGGTGTCAGCCTGGCAATCCTTTATTAACCTTGTCTAAAACCAAACTTATTTGAATCGAGGACATCTGTTTCCTTTTGATGTTAAAAGAATTTGAACAGCATTAAAACTTGACAGTTACAAAACAGCAACTCCCCATACAACTGGACATGCTTCTCCTGTAATGACTATCTTCTGCAATGTAGCAAAGGTGTGATAGTCACTGTGTAGGCCCTCAGCACGACTACAAGTCCTTGAGCAAGGCCCTTAACCCCCGGTTCCCTGGGCCCCGCAACAGGTGGCTGCCCTTCACAGACAACTTACTGTGCAAAGAGCAGGCTGAGGGAGGCATAAAGACAATTTCCCCACAGGGATCAATAAAGTGTCAGTTATACTTGTTATTACATTATAGAATAATCAGGATGTCAGTTTAATCTGGACACTACAAGTGCTTCTCTCAAGACACAATGGAAAGCAAGAGCTGGGAGGTGAATGACTGGCTTCATTTCTCAAGTCGAGTGCTTATTATGAAAACGTGGTCTTTCCCCACACGGTGAGGTACAGCACTGAAGCTTATCGGAAGTCCTCCAGAGCTTTGTACTCAGTGCACCCATTTGTCAGAGCCCTCTGAGCCAGCCGGTCCATGTTTTTTTCCCTCAGGAATATCACATGTGAACGTTTCAAACTGGACTGGACTCATTAAGCTTCGGAAAATACAGCCAAGTCTAACCCCATGTGCTATGCTAGATGCATCTGTTATTTTTACTTTTTTGTTGTTTTCTAATCCTTTCCATCACTATGGTTCATCAGGGATGTTTTTCCATTCTTCTGTATTCAGAGATGCTGACACGTTTTCTGCTTTCCCGTCAGAACAAACTAACCAAAAAATCTTGTTGTATTGCTGACAGAGTGGTGTGTCTATTTATCAGAACCAACATGTGAAAATAATTGTGGTGGTTCCCTTAGAGGGTGAGATCCTTATTCATAATTCGCTGAGACAGCTCTTTGTAGATCTTTGTGTCAGTTATAATGGCTGAATTGTTGCCACAGCACAATTTTTATGACTGATATAAATGATATATATCTGTTTTTTATTCTAAAGTCTTCCTGAGTTGTGTGAATTTCTCCACTGGCTTTGTAAACCATTCCTATACTTTACACTAGGCTGCTTTAGCCTCAAAGGGTACAGTTCCTTAACTGCCTTGAGATCCCCAAGCAGTACCTGTCTACAGCCCACCTACAGTCAATGTTAAAGGTGCTACTTTCTTATGGAGAGATCCAGCAGCCCTTACCCGCTCTTGTTGACTCGGGAGCGGATGCTAGTTTCATAGACACCTTGCTTGTCCACCAGTGGAGGCTGCTAACCACTCCTGTACAGATGCAGCTGGAGGCCTATGCTCTGGATGGGCGTTGGATGGCCACCATCACCCATGCTACACTCCCGGTGAGTCTTGCTGTTGGGGGTAATCAGGTAGAGGAGATGTCCTTTTATGTCATTGACTCACCTCAAGCATCTATAGAGTTAGGCTACAATCCACCTTTGGCTTGTTAAGCATAATCCACACCTAGACTGGACAAAGGGAGACATTATGGGCTGGAGTTCTTTTTTCCATGTTTAGTGTTACTGCATAGCTCTTCAGTGGTCCCTGAGGAGAAGGAGGAGTTTCCTGACCGGGCTTTGGTTCCTGTGTACTACCTGGACCTGAAGCAGATATTCAGTAAGTCCCGGGCTTTCTCCCTACCTCCACATCTCCCTTCTGACTGCACAACTGATATCCTCACCTTGCCCCCTAGAGGCTGCCTGTACTCCCTGTCTGTCTC
Source organism: Mormyrus lacerda (assembly GCA_015163995.2). Taxonomy (NCBI): domain Eukaryota; kingdom Metazoa; phylum Chordata; class Actinopteri; order Osteoglossiformes; family Mormyridae; genus Mormyrus; species Mormyrus lacerda. The sequence goes on from JAABNX020000070.1 coordinate 29,483,856, forward strand.
TGAAAGGAAAGCAATGCATGACTAGCAGTGCTCTAGCGTCAGGTATTATTTGGCTGTCGTCATCTCCAGCAGACGCTGGATTCTTTGCGGAAAACAAGGATGGGTACCTCTGACCTTGCATTGATTATCGTGGGCTGAACCAGATCACAGTAAAGAATCAATACCCTCTACCCCTACCCTGCTGTCCTCGGTCCTTGATTTACTTCAAGGTGCTAGGTAGTTCACTAAATTAGACTTAGGGAGCACCTATTATTTGGTTAGTATCCATGATTAGGATGAGTGGAAGACTGCTTTTAATATCCTCCCTGGACACAATGAATACTTAGTTATGCCTTTTGGTTTGACAAATGCACTGGCAGTATTCCGAGGGCTGATTTATGATATCTTTCAGGACATGTTAGACAAGTTTGTTTTTCGTTTACTTAGATGACATTTTGTTTCCCAGTCTGAACAGGATCACGTGCTAAACTTTTGTGAGGTTCTCCAGTGATTACTAGTAAATAAGTTATATGTTAAGGTGGAGAAATACAAGTTTCACCATCAGCCTTCCTTGGGTTCATAATCTTGGGGTGGTTGATCGCGACGGATCCAGAGAAGATCCAAGCAGTCACAGAATGGCCTCAGCCTCACAACTGAAAGGAGGTACAGCATTATCTGTGTTTTGCAAACTTTTGCAGGCATTTTATTCAGGGATATATCACCATTGTTACCCCTCTCACAGCGGTTACTTCTACCAAGGTTCATTTTCAGTGGTCCCAGGCAGCAAAACCTTTGCAGAAGTTTCACCTTGTGTCACTTTGGGCAGAGCTTAGTAGGTGTCCATTTATGATGTCAAAGGCGGGATGGGGTATGTCCTTCATTCTGATTAATCCAGGGGTCATGTCCATATATGGTATTCTGATAGGTCCAGGGTTGTGTCCATGTAGCGGAGGAGCTTGAGTGGGACCCCTTGGGGACCTCGCTGATGGCCCCAATGGACTCCTCCAGGAGTAGGACTCCTCTGCCATAACCCCACCAGGGTTGATCCAGGCCAGGTACCCACCTGTCAGTGTCCCAAAGAGGAAGAGGACACAGGTGCAGGGGCTGGGTCCTGCCCGCCCTGCCCCCTGGCTCTCTTGCCTTGGCTGGGGCTCGGGGGGCACCTGTGGGTCCTCCGGCTCCTGTTCGGCTGTCGCTGCAGGTCCCCCTCCGCGGACTCGTTGGCTGGCTTCGGTCCCACCTCCGCTGCCTTGTTAGTTGCTTGCGGGTTCCCCTACCTTAGCTCATCAGTCGCCTGCGGCTTCCCCCACTATGGCTTGTTGGTCGGCTATGCCTTTTGCAGCTGTGGCTACGCCATCACCTCTGACTCCCTCCTCACCAGCTTCACCTGCCTCCTCACCCCCTGCAAGGTCTCCTTCAGCTCTGGCCTCGCTGCAATTTCCTCGAGCTCCTCTTGGTCCCCCGTCCTTTCCCTTTCTGGCCCCTAGTTTCGTCTCTCCTGTCTCTGCTCCTCGTCCCTCCTGTGTCTCCCTTGTTCATTCCTGGCCCTTTCATTCCGCATCTTGGTGTTTCCCCGGTGCCTCCTTTTCTGGTTTGTCAGTCTACATTTCCCGTTCTGTGTCAGGTGCTGTCCTGGCTGCTGCTCTTGTGCCTGTTTTGTATATCCATCCTGGACCCTCGTTAATGTTCTTGATCTTGTTTTTCAGGTCCCGTGTCCCCGGTCTCATCTTGTCCGTCGGCGCATCTGGAATGGGCACCTTTTGAGGGGGGGAGGGTTCTGTCACGACCAGTTTGTACGATCCTTGTGTGTACTCATAATTGTTGACCGTTTCTCTAAAGCTATGCATTTTGTCGCTGTTCCCAAGCTACCTACAGCAAAGGAGACTGCACAGTTACAGGGAGACTTTGTCTTCAAGCTGCATAGTCTTCCATCTGACATTGTGTCTGACAGAGGACCACAATTTGTTTCCAGATTCTGGGGGGAATTCTGTAGGCTGATTGGTGCTACCACAAGCCTATCTTCTGATTTCAGCCGTCAGCAGACCTAGAAATTAGCTGGGTCCTTCCTGCTGTGTTCCCTTAGTCACATGACTGCCAACCAATGCAGGTCCTGGGTTCCCATTTTCCACATAGGTCAGAGGATATAGTTAAATGCATCTACAGATTCAGTCTCGTAAATTAGTGCATCAGTTTGTTAGGCCTTTTCCAAATACTAAGGTGATTAGTCCCTCTGCAGTTCATCTTCATCTTCCAGTGACTATGCAGTGAATCCATCCAACGTTCCAGGTTTCCCTCCTAAAACCCCACGTGATCAGTCCCCTGGCTTCACATGCATTGCCTCCTTCACCTCCCAGGTTGCTAAAGTGTACACTACTGCCACTTGCTGGATGTTTATTGCCGGGGTCGTAGCCTATAATATTTGGTGGACTGGGATGGGTACGGTCCAGAGGAACGGTCCTGTGTTTGTACTGGATCCATCTATGGGCTTGGCCTGCTTCAGCCGCTTGGGTCTCCAGCAGTGAGGATCCTGCGAGCCGGATCACCATTTGGAAAATGTGCCTCCTGGCCATAGTGCCATAAGTGACGCTACCTCAGAATGCAGGTAATGTGCCTCATTTCGGACTCCTCTAGCAACCACTTATTTGACATAAAGTCAAACTAGCGGTACTCAAGGATTCTCTGAAGAGACATAGTACTGAAGGAGTCCAGTCTTCATCTCAGCTCACTGGATAGCGTCCATGTCTCACAGCCATACAGCAAGACAGGGAGCACCACGACTCTAAAGACTTGGACCTTCATCCTCTTGCAAAAATATCGGGAGTAGCGCATATCCTTTTCCAGCAACCTCATGACCTCCCCCTACTCAACCAATCCATCTGCTGACTTCATAGAAAGAGTCACCAGAGACATGAATGTCACTGCTGAGATAGGTAAATCTCTCGACAAGGTCAACATTCTCCTTGCAGACAGACACACTACTGATGGCTGTGCCTAAGAAGTCATTAAAAGCCTGGATCTTAGTCTTTACCAAGACACCTGCAATCCCAGACACTTAGACTCCTCGCTCAGTCTCTTGAGAGCCCCGATCATTATTGACTCTGCTAAGATCACAACATCATAGGTAAAGTCAAGATTAGTAAATCTTTCTTTATCAACAGATGCCCCACAGCTGCTGGAACCCCCCAACCTTGCCCAACATCCAGTCTATACAAGTATTGAACATAGTAGGAGCAAGAACACAGCCCAGGAAAACCCCAGAATCAACTTGGAAGAACATGGAGGTTTTCCTTCCACTCTGCACAGCACTCACAGTACCAGAATAGAGGCCGGTCATGACATCCAGCAGCTTTAGGGGGATTCCACGAAGTCTAAGGACTTCTCACATAGCAACTCGATCAACCGAGTGTAATGCTTTATGAAAATCGACAAAGGCTGCAAAGAACCTCTGCCGAAATTTGTGCTTGCGCTTGACGAGAACCCTAAGTGTCAGGATACGCTCGATAGCAGACAGCTTAGGCGTAAAATAAAACCGCTCTGTTCACTGACAGGCAAGCAAGTGATCACAGATCCTGTTAAGGATGACTCTAGCAAGGACCTTGTTATCTCTTTGTAGGTGCTGCTGTCCAGGCGATCACCCTTACTTTTCCAGAAAGTCCCATTTTCAAGTCAGTTAGGATGACGCCTGACTCCAAATGGAAGTAAAGATTGCCTGCAATGCTAGGAGGACAGCTGATTCACCATCCGTGCATTTCAGTGAGATTGGATGGATCACAGCTGATCGGTTGGATCAGCTTTGAGAATCGAGCACCCAGAGATGTCCAACATCCAAGCTGGTGGATTTGCTTTAAACAACTGCTCAAGTAGTTGGCTCAGTGGGTCACAACTGTGGTGTCATTCGTAAGGACCGTTCCATCACCTGCCCTGACTGCAATTCTCTGAGGAACAGATTCAGAGGTGCTTAATGCTTTGATTCCTCTGTAGGCAGGATGTGTGGGTCATTAGACAACAGGTAATGTGTCACCTGTTCACAGATTCCTCAAACAAATGCCTCATTATCTGCCCTCAGAGCTCCCACAGCTATCCTTCCCAGTAAAGTTCCTGGTAAAGACTGGAATTCCCATCAAGTCATGCGCTGTAACTCTTCTTGAAAATATTCAGGGTGCCCTGAAGATGAAACACCTCCTTCTATGAACACCGGCAACACTGACACAACGCTCTCCAACCTTCAGGGTCTTATCACAGTGGGTCTCCCACATCACATTAGAGTCAGCAGTCGCACCAAAGTCTGCAAGTTCCTCACACAAACTGCATGCAAACTTATCAGTGCAAACAGCTTGATCTTGGATACTCACTAAGTCCAGCCTCATTCTCCCAGTAAGTGGTAGCCTACTGGATCTTCAGAGTAGCAACAACAAGTTTGTGAATTCACAAACTGGGCACTTCTGTAGACCCTGCAGTTCTGCAGGAGCCTCTACAGTCTTCTCACAAGGATATTATCGATCTCCTTCACTGCACTACTAATATTGGAGTAGCAAGTCGATGTGACTCAGAGTGATGGAACCAGGGTCCAGTGACCAGCAGCTCCTGACCTTTTGCAAGTCAAGGAACATGGAGTCACTTTCATCCCAATCTCCAGTCCCATGGGGACTGACATGATCCTTATAGCCAGCCCTATCAGTGCCAGTGGTCACGACCAGAGAAGTGTCACCTTTGGGGCACCCTTCAACCACTGAGTAAAGTTGCGAGTAAAATATCTCCCTCAACAAGACATCACTCACCGCAGTCAGGGCATACACTGAGACAACAGACAAGACACCCAAGAAGAGCTTTAGCCTGAGTTTGTAATGCGCTCATTGAAAGGAGTGACATCAGACACCATCGGGAGGAGCCAATCTGCTACAGCAACAGCTACTCCCTGAGTATGTTAGCTATCAAACTGACTAAACAAAAATTAGGTATACTGTACCCATCTACAAATATCTGGCCACTCCCCGGTCTGTGTACCTCAGAGAGTACAGCTTTTCAATTCTCCTCCAACAACAGAGGATGATGGTCATCTTGCCGGAGACAAGACGTTCCTCGCGCCTAACCAGATGGGCCACCTCAAACTGGAACTCAAGTGTCGCCATGCAGCAGGCAACCCCTGAGCACGCCAGCCCTGATCCCCAACAGAACTAACCCTATTAGCTCTCCATTGGTTTTCACTTCTCCGGTGATGAAGCTCTTAAAGGCTGTCCCCCATCCCCTTTATGGTACATGCAGCCTTCCTGTGGCCACTTCAGCAAGGCTAGTTCTGTGGACAACAGATGGTCATCATGCTTATTTATATCGAGCAGTTGTGAGTTATTTTATGGTGGCTGCAAAACCAGTCCCACCACCAACCCCCAAAAATAATAATAATAATAATAATAATAATAATAATAATAATAATAATAATTGAACTTTATTGATTGATCACTTTTCTTGTAAACATGACAGTCTGCTACGCGAATAGACAGAAGCCAGAGCAAAATGTGAGCAAGTTTTATATGGTTGTAGCATGTCTATAAAAGTCTATAAAGTAAAGTATAAAAGCCTATAAAGTAAATATTGGTAATCAAATAAATTAGTTTTGTCATTCACACACAAGTAGGTCTAATAGGATTTTTTAAATTTCACGTAATGCTGTCAGTGAAATTTTATTTTATAGAGAGACGCAGCAGCAGTATCAACAGAAAAAAACTGAGGAATTTGAAACGTAGATGCTTAGCCTGTATATTCTTTAGTGTCATGACCTGCTCGTCCGATCCTCCTGTGTGCCACGCCCCCCTCGTTACCTCGTGTTCATTCCCAATTGTAATCAACCTGTTAAGTTCAGCCTGTCCTGTGTATTTAGTTCGCGTTCGTATCCCCAGGTCTGTCATTGACGTGGTTTGCTGTGTGCTCCCCAGCTGTCTGCCCTAATTAAACCCCGTTTGCCCTGGGTTACGGCTCTCTCGTCTGCTCACCCTGCTGACCGGACATCACATTTAGGCTATTAAGCCCACTGATTCCTTTATTTTGTGTGGAATGCCATTGCCAAACCCGTCCATTGTTGCTTATATGTTGTTTAAAAATAAATATTTTCTGAGTGATAATGTTGCCGTTGCTCATATTTCTTCATGGTATAAGGCTTCTGTTTAAGGTGACATTTGTTAGGCATGAAGGTTATTTGTCCCTCTCTTAAATTGGAGCGATTTGACTGGAGCGGGAGGACATTTTAGCGGAGCGAGGAGTGGCGTTGAGCGAAGTGGCTTAGCGTGAATTAGAGCAGAGGAGCGGGCGGAGCCAGCAGCCTCGTGAGCAAGGAGCGGAAATTCTCACCGCTCCACTCCGCTCTCATGCTCTGACCAGGACCATCTCATAAAGTTGATTCAGCTCAGGGCCCCACCAGTGCAGAGCGTGCTTAGGATTGGCAACAGACAGGTATGAGTCCATCTGCACACACAGTGAGGCAAAGACTTTTGGAGGATGGCCTGGTGTCAAGAATGGCAGAAAAGAAGCCACTTCTCTCCAAGAAAAACTTCAGGGACAGACTGATATTCTGCATAAGGTACAGGAATTGGACTGCTGAGGGCTGGGGCAAAATCATTTTCTCTGAGAAATCCTCTTTCAGGTTGTTTGGGGGCTTCCAGAAAAAGGTCTGTCCGGAGAAGAAAATGTGAGCACTACCATCAGTTCTGTGTCATGCCAGCAGTAAAGCATCCTGAGACCATTCGTGTGTGGGGTTGCTTCTCAGCCTAAGGACACAACGATGAATAAAGAATGGTACCAAAACATCCCCTGAGAGCAACTTCTCCCAACCATCCAAGAACAGTCTGGTGATGAACAATGCCTTTCCCTGCATGATGGCAAACCGTGCCACAAGGCAAAAATGATAATTAAGTGGCTCAGGGAACAAAACATTGATATTTTTGGTCCATGGTCAGGAAATTCCCCAGACCTTAATCCCATTGAAGTTAATCCTCAAGAGACGGGTCAGCAAACAAAAAGCCACACATTCTGACAAACTCCAAATATTGATTATACAAGAACGGACTGCCATCAGTCAGGATTTGGCCCAGAAATTGATTGACAGCAGCCAGAGCGACTCCTTACCTAATGTAAGCTACAAGCGGTGCTAGGGTTTGTGGATTCAGAACACCAGCTATCCGATTTATAAGATAGCAAGTATAAAACATTGCAGATTGCAATACTGCATTCAGCAATTCATTCAAGTCAAAGTGGCATTAATAAATGATGAAGGAAAAGTTGTCTTGCAGGTCTGCCACATATTGCATAGTGTGTTAACTGCATTTCAGAATCAACAAAATGCTTAACCACTCAGGAAGGACAATGAAGTGGACAATGGATATAAAATGAATAGGAATAAATAATGATATATAATGTATAATGTCTCTTGCATATACCAGTAGTTTCACATTTTATTCAAATCAGGGTATCGTGGCTAATAGCAATATAGTGGTAAAAATCATACAGGACAGTAGCGGTCAGCGACGAGCAAGTGACTAATTAGCAAATTTATATTTAAATTATTTTAAAATCTGTCATACATCGTATCCTTTCACAATGTCTCTGTAAATTAAAACACATTTAAACACATTTGCAAGCTCCAAAAATGTAATTCAAGTTGATGTTAACATCCTGTCACTATATGGTTGATAAAAGCAGTTGCAACAGTTTGGAAGCTCATCAGCCTCTAGTTAGTTAGCAAACTCGGGATTTCACCAGTTTGCTAGATATCAGCAGTAAGCAAATTCGACAATGAGGTACCATACCAGGATAAAAATCAATAAAACATTATTGAAATTTTTAGTTTGAAGTATACATCTTTGATACTACTTTACTTAAGTTAAAGTAACCTAATGTATGAATTCCAAGTCTAAGTAAGCTTTGTCCTCTAGAGGGCGACATTTATCTAAGTCCAAGTGAAATAGCCAGTTCTGTAGCATTCTGGGGCATAAATGGTCTCTTGGCCCTCAGCTGCATCTGCTTACATGGTGTAAGCATGGAGGAGCCAGACTCTGGGCAGTGCACCACTTCTGAGGGACAAGTCAAAGAAATAAAGGCAGCCTGATGAAATTAAGCACTTCAAGATGTGAGCTCTCCCATGCAAAATAAGTGGCTGAAGACGCCCCAGTGCTTTTCCCATACTCCTCGACACACTTCCTGTTGTTGTCGTGTTTTGGGCTGGTACCCATGCAGGGAGCTGCCAATGTGCGTAAACAAGGCCTCTGACTTCCTGGCGACATGCAGCAGGATGGGAGCCTGGATGAAGGTGACCTGGGACCTTTGATAGGAAACACACTCTTCATGGAACTTCTTCAGAAAGTCACTGCATTTTTGCAGCCTCTACTAAAAGTACATTATCTCATAAAGTAAATAATGATAAACAGACAGCGTGTGTGTGTATATATATATATATATATATGAACACAATATAATAAATATAAATGTATCCCTAAAATATATTTCAACAGTGTAATATGGATTGTTAATATAGTCTTTTCACTCTAACCCACCTCCAGTTTTATTGTTTTATTCTCCTCCATGATTTACAAAAACACAGGCTAAAAAAAAAACAGTGACATTGTGCTCAGCAGATGGAAATGGTACGGTCTTTTTGGCTGTGGACCCATTTCCCTTTGGGTATGGGTGTGTGGATCCGGCCTCACGGCATGATGTGAATTGCCCAGTTATAACATAGTTTGTATGTGTGATTTTGCTGTATGAGGGGGAACAATTTTTTTGAGTGAATGACAGGGCATTTCACTTTTTCAAATGCTGGTGCTTTATGACAAGATTGATTTTAATGCAAAAACAGTAATCAGTATGTTCTGTCATGGTGTATATAGATGACCATTCTATCTGAGCCTAATTATACAATATACTAAATATCACCGGAAGGGATACTGGGATTTTCTTCCATCCACAGCACAGACATAGTTTCCATTTCACACTGTTTCAAACTCCATATGGACAGTGAGGATATGTACTATTTAAAGGCTGCGGACACAAGTTCAGCAAAGTGTAACTGGCCACATGATATACGTAACAGCAATGTGTAATGATCAGATTCCTTTTATCAGCATTGAATCTCTGTCCAATAACCTGCCACCCAGCTTTAAATGTTTTAAGATGTTTTGCACTGAGATAAATAAATCAATGTAACATATTGCTACTAACAAGTGATTAACTAGATGTTCCACTTTAATGAATTTTATCCATCCATCTTTCAAACACTTTTCCATTACATAGTCATGGGGGGTCTGCAGCCGG
>JAABNX020000070.1:29493231-29504435 GCA_015163995.2 Mormyrus lacerda
GTTCCACTTTAATGAATTTTATCCATCCATCTTTCAAACACTTTTCCATTACATAGTCATGGGGGGTCTGCAGCCGGACACATGGGGGGCCTGTAGCCGGACACATGGGGGGCCTGTAGCCGGACACATGGGGGGCCTGTAGCCGGACACATGGGGGGCCTGTAGCCGGACACAAGGAAAAAAACACCCTGGATTTAATGCCAGCCTATCAAAGGGCACCCACATACACCAATGAGTCAAAACATCATGACCATGCAGGAGTATTGTGATGGGACACAAAGAGTAAGCCAAACCCAGTTAGAGCGCCCATGCAGACCGCTGTCTACCATCAAAGGGGACCTTCAAGCAATGGAAGAAGGTCTCCACGGCTGAACGTGAGCACCCCACATGCCTTGCCATTTCCAAGATGCTGTAAGCCAGTCATCTCGACATGATGATTTGGCTTTTGTCAAAATTACTCAGATGGCATCAACTATGAGTACTGATTGTTAGCTTACTGTCTAATATATCCCAGATGTTGACATGCACCGATATTCAACATTATTCGCTTCACATGGGCGTGGTCATAGTGCTTTGGCTTATCTGTATATATGGGATACTATTATGCACACCAATCCACCTAATTGTCTTTGGATTTCAGAAAGAAGTCACTCAACAGAGAGAAAAGGCAAACTCCTCCCCAGAGGGCATGTTTTGAACCTCTAACCCTTAAGGTGATACTCACGGGTCCCTCCATTACTTCAATGCATTCCATTTCTTGTCACATAAGCATTAATTTAAATTTGGCCATTGACTTCTGCTTAGTCTTTTATCAAGGTTCATATCAATTTTCTAGTGTTGAGGGCTTTTTCGTAGTTGGTCAGCAGCATGAAATCAGTGTGACCACAATGAGGGACTTAAGGCTGCAAGGTGCCAAATCCTACAAGACTACAAGACCCAGAAGACTAGCATCAACCAGCCTACCCACTTTAGCGGCATGGTCCAAACACGGGTCCAATAATCAACCAAGAACAAGAATGAATGGAAGAAAAAATATCCCAGTTTTTATATATATATATATATATTAAGCATTCAAACCTTCTATATACATAGGACATCTCGTCTGGTAAAAAAGATGTTTTACCCCCACAGTAACACACAGTGCCCTGGGCCAGGTTATCACTAATTATTATCTCTGTTGGGGGGAGGAATTCATTTGGAAAAGAGCAGTGTGACCGTTTGCTGTTTTCATTATGTTTTACAGGACTGTAATATGTAACACTCTTTGTATGGAGACTAAACTTGAACATCAGGTAAAATAAATGTTTATTTCAGTGATAATGTCCAGAGGGCTTTGATTTATGTTCTACTGTAAAGTAAAAACAGACCTCACTGCGCACTGTGTCATGGAAAAAAGATTAGGTAGTGGAAGACCACCAGAATATAAAACGTCAAAATATTTTTCACTTTCAGATTGCGTATCACTTTTCATGCTCTCTCCGATATGTTCACAATGTTTATCTGGAGTTGAGATTTGCTAGATTTTCCATATGGAATGATTTCCAAATTCACTGTGGCCAAAAGGAAGACAAATATAAGACATTTAACAATCCAATGCTTTGATCACCTGTTCCTTCAATAATGTTTTTTTTTTTTTTTCGAGTACTGTTGTTCCTCAAATCGTGTAATGTCGGGTTTTGTGATCTGCTCCTCCATGGTGATGTGTTCATGATGGTCACTTGTGATGATTTGCTTCCTTGAATGAGATCCTGCTGAATATAAATTCTGAGAGCCTGGTCCTCCAATGAAATTCTGCTGAATGTTATTTTCCTTCAGTGAGATCCTGTTAAATGTAGCTGAGAACCTGCTCCTACAATGGAGTTCCCCTACAACATCATTGCCTTGCCATATTGCACCTTTCATAACCTCCTACTCTGTCGTATGCTTTTGTTTATTGCTTTTAAATAGTTACAGTCAACTGTTAAATCAGTACTGGGATTTTTTTAAGTGCATTTTTTGTTTTCCCAATATTCTGATGTTTTCTCTCAGCTATTTCCTCCAGGACACAAAGACTACTCATTCCAAAATGTTTTCCAGATCACTACTTTTGTTTAAGATTCTGAAATATAGAATTAAGATGTATTTGACACATCACAATATACCAGTCATAGCTTTTAGCTATGAAGTAACCTAAGTAACATTAGTAGGCTATTGTAATATCTGAAAGACAGCCAGTATTGATGTTATTAAGGTTGCCCTTTGAAAAGCGTAGCATTTTTCCAAAGTATCTGTCCGTTGTAAATGATGGACTTTGTACTGAAATGCCTCATTGATGATGTATAATAGAAAGAGGGGGCAGTGCAAGACAACCAATATCACAAAACTATTCATTCAAATAAAACCAAAGACTACAGATCACCCAGAAGCCCAAGTGACTACATGTAACACGTAAAGTAATCCAGATCTGAGCCAATCAGCAATGAAGGAAATACAGCAGTAGATCCAAAGTTATGATGAGGAATGGAAAGACGCTGCGGGCTGAGTCATAAAAGCATTAAGTCCAGAACCAGCGTTTTCGAAGGGATTGTGTAAGGCATCGAAGGTTAGCGTAAGCACATGGGGTTTAATTCTGCTGCTTATCCTTTGACAATGAAGATTGATTATCAAACCAATAAACACCTCTCTGCTTAATGACACTCAGCTGGTTTATGTTAAGTTAAGTCACTGAAGGGCTATTTAAACCAGCTGGGCTGAAATGTAGGCATCTGAGAGAGTAGATGAATCTCCACAGAGCAGGAATGGCTGCCCGCAGGGGGGGGCAGCAGCTGTCTCGCAGCCGTCTTTGATATCAGCTTCATTGACGGGTTATAATGAAGAACACCACTGTGTATGTTCCCCTAGCTGTGTGCCTCTTCTTGTACCACCTTTTTATAACAATGCACAAGAGTTTGTCTTCTGAGTGAGCAGCATTTTAGAAGTCTGATTCCCTTGTAATGATGCATCATGTAATAACACCGCATTATACAATAACTTGACAAAATGTCACAATTTTCCACTTCATTATGCAATGACACCCACATTTTGTAATAATCTGGCATTTTATAATAGGCAGCTCGAATGCTATTAGTATATAAATTTGCCCATGTTTTGCGATAAATTATTACATACTGTATTGCGTTGATTAATTCAAGTGAAAGTTGCAATTTTTTGTGATGAAAATCTAATAATACAGTGCGACAAGGCGCCGGAGGTGGCTACTGACCATTAGCCGAAGGACCCGCAGTTGACCGCCGAGCTGCAGTCAGGGGAACAGCAGGCGGGCGGGACCCAGCCCTGGCGTAGGTGTCCCCTCCCTTTCCAGGAGACAGAGGTGGGGACCTGGCCGGGGTCTGCCACACTGGGGTGACTGAGGGGAAGACGCTGGGAGAGGTCCCGGGGAAGTCACAGGGAGAGGTCTGGGGGCATTCAGGGAGATCCCCAAGGGCACTGGGACCACGGGGAGCGAAGCTGCAGGCACAGGAACCACGGGGGTCGAAGCTACAGGAGCTGCAGGCACAGGAACCACGGGAGGTGGCGTTTACTTCTGGAGACGTGGGGGTTAGCACCCAAAATGGCCCTTGCCCCTTGTGGGGTGTTAGATTCAGATGTATCCCGCGAGGTGCGCGTCTTCGGGCAGGGACATCTCCCCTAAAATGTCCCTGCTCTGGCTGGCAGGGGATCCTCCTTCACCTCGAGCTTCACCTCCTCAGTGAGGGCGACATATTCTGTCTCACTGCTGGGAGGCGTCTTCTCTTGGAGTCCGGTCATTCTGTCATGGGCGCGCAGACAAGGACACAGAGAGCCAGGAGTCAGGGCAAACACGGGTTTTAATGGGAGCAGGCACAAAGAGCAGGCGAAACGCAGATTTAAATACACAAAGCTAATCAGGACAACGCAGAACAGTTGATGAACACGGGGATTCCACACGGGGTTGATGAGGGGGCGTGGCACACGAGAGGAGCGGATGATCGGGGCATGACAAACCAACTGGATTGTAGCGGACATAAGTCCAAGCAATTAAAAGAGGTGTTACCAAAAAATCAGATGTCTTGGTCCCACCTCTTCTAGTTGCTTGGACCTACCTCCAATTTTTTTATGTAAAACTCCAATGAGCATTAATTATATTGTTGTTTTGGTCTGTGTTTTTTCTGTCTCTCTCCATGGTTATTTGTGCTCGTGTCTAGTTATGTTTCTGCTACACCAGCGTTTCCTGGTATCTCCTAGTGTTTGAAGTGCTTAATGTCGGCTAAATCTCCCTCACCTGTTCCTAATTCCTATTGTGTAATTATTAAGACCCCAACCCTTTCTCCCATTAGTGATTATCATGTGTATTTAAGTTCCTACCCTTAGCTCCAGTTTGCTGCTTTTTTGCTTCTGTGTCTTCCCATACATTTTTGGTGTCAATTTTCCCCTTGTGTTTAGATAGAGCTTGTAGTTCTTGTTTTCTATCTGCCTTAGTTTGATGCATTTGTGGTCTGTCCTGTTTTCTTTTGTTAAATAAAACCCATGTTCTGGCAAGGCACACCATGGATCATCTTTCCTTCTGCCCTGCCTGGCCACAACACAATTAGTAACTGCCTTTTTCCTTTCATTCATACTCTGATTGTCCCTTAGCAGCAGTCCACCACAGCAAGAGCACATCTTATTGTGCAGGCCTCATCACTGAGTGCGCAGGGCTTGCATGTGTCCAATTACTAATTAGGATGTGTCATTGTTTAAGTCTCATTACAAAGTGTGTGTCCCCTTGCCAATTAGTAACTGCCTCTTGCATTTGATTCTTACCCTATAACTGTCATAAATTAGATGCAGTAAATACAAATGAATTAATTTCATATGCCATTGTTCATTTGTGCTATGGAGCTTATTTGTGGCCCTATAAACCATGACTCCTGTAAGTTAATGTCTTGCAGGGAGCACAAGTTAATAAGAAATGCAATCTTTCAAGAAGCCCCTGTCATATTGTTATGCATGCAAAAGGAAATTAATGCATTTACTGCAAACATACTGAAAACAAGCAGTATAAACAGCCTTTCTTGCTGGTCTGTCTCAGACAGGGAAAGTCGCTTTCCATGCAGGAGTTTACCAGGACACTTCAGAAGAACATCAGATACATATACTGCAGTCCTAGTGCATCATTACCGCCACTTTCTTTGATATAATACATTTATTTAATAGATGTAACTATTTTACACTCTTTCGAATTATTCCCGATCGAATAAGGCTAGGAACCCTTGTTCCATCCGCGTGTATATGTGTGTGTTCATTTTCCCTTTCAGATCCAGCCATGTACTATAAAAGACGCCCCGCCGCCCCATCTGATAGCTTTTTGCTCATGCTCTCTCTTTGCTTTGCTTTTGTTTGCTCTCTGACTCAATGTCACGACCTGTTTTTGGCTCTCGACTCTCGCACTTTTGGATTTAGATTCAGTTTTGGTTATTCGGCTTTTGTGTTTGTTTACCTTTGCCCTTTATCAATGAAAGTCGAAACTGTAGTTTTATACTGTTTATTAGCACTTTCGTCTTATTTGTGGCTTATGAAATCATTTGTACACACAGTACTGTCCGATCGCTATCTGTGGATGTGTTGCTACGCAAAATACAGCGTAATGTGTTGTTATCCACTGATATTGCTAACAATGGCTAACAATTAAACGGGCTAGGACTGGGGTCCATTTCATTAAGCAGGATTTCTTGCTTAAGCAGACAACTTGTTGGATTTAAGGCAGTCTGGGCTAAATGTAAGTGAACGAAGACTTAGGCCATTTAAACTGGGATAAATTAAATCCAACAAGTGATCCAGGTAAGCAAGAAATCTTGCTTTCTGAAACGGATCCCTGGTACTCATTGCTTTCCGACTTTCTGTACTGGAACACTGTGAACTTGTGTGTGACGTTATTCCCAGTTCTGAATCCTGACCTCCAAGGTAAATGGAATGCAGCATTAGATTAGGGCAGTGTATGCCAAGGTCTAAACCAACCTGAAAATAGGCAGGTCACCATAGTTTGCTTTCCTCCTTGCCATAAACAACCGATCTGAAACTGCATTTAAATGTCAGAAGGCAACCACAATGTCTTTCTGTGCTGTTCCCTCCATCTCTCTGTCTCTTTCTTTTCTTACAGTGCCTACTTTTCTCTCTCCTCCTTTGCCTCTCATTCTTGTTTTCATCTCTGAATGGTTTCTTGATCAGAGGCTCAAAGAAGAGAATTGAGCCAAATTTGGGTCATGTGAGGTGAGTCTGGAAAGGGGCTCCAGAAGTGGCCCTCTTCAAAGTGGCCAAGCTGCACTCTGAGGTCACAGCAAAGGTCCCAGTGGGAGTCTCAAAAACACAGGAAGCAGAGCCCAGGAAGGGAAGGCAAGACAATACACACTGACACTCACAGTGTACATCATGTGCTCAACAATGACCGCTGTGAGCACAACTTATCATTCTGACACAATTCAAAATTCAAGATCCTTTAATTGTTACATGCAGTTATACAGGTGTGACATGCAGTGAAATGTTTCCTGAATCGCTCTTTTGACTGTGCAACTATTGGACTAATTTAAGAAGGAATAAGCAAGGATACAGCTACAAAGGATATGGAAAAATAATAACAGATGTGTGATATGCAGTTATAAGTTATCAAGTTAAAGTGCATTGTAGGGAATGATGACAATGCAAATGAGCCCCTGAGAAGGTTGCTGTCCTGTATAATATAAAAGCACTACAATGATATACTATAGTATTATAGTGTAACGAGAGGGGGGCGTGTCCTGATGGAGGAGTCGAGATAAGAATTCCTTTTGAGTCTTTCTGCCTTGGCCATGATGTTGCGGAACCTTCTGCCAGATTGCAGAAGCTGCAATAGTTTGTTACCGGGATGAGAGGGGTCTTTAACAATCCTTGTGGCTCTGGATCTACATCTCCTTGTGTAAATGGCCTGCAGTGAAGGGAGAGCTGCATTCCGCTGCACGGATCACTCTCCGAAGTGCTTTTTGGTCCAAAACGCAGCTGTTGCCATACCAGTACTTAGTACAGCTGGAGAGTTCCCAGACTTCCTCTGCTCTCTAAGGTGGTGTGACGCTGCTTTGCCTTTTTTGCCTGAGCGCAGATATGTACAGCCCCCATCAGGTCCTCAGAGATGTAGATGCCCAGGTACTTGATTTTGCTCACCCTCTCCACTGAAGCTCCATTGATGACAAGGGGCTTGTAATCGCGCTGCTTTCTCCTTCTGAAATCTACCCTCAACTCCTTGGTCTTACTGGTGTTCAGTCAGAGGCAGTTTTCTCAACACCATAGTCCCAGGTTCAACTCTTTGTCCATGTAGGCCTTCTTATTTTTGTTAGAGATGAAGCCCAACACCACCGTGTCATCGGCAAACTTTACAATGGAGTTGGAGCCATTGGCTCCAACTGTGTGGGTCCACACAGTCCAAAGTATAAAGGGAGTACAGCAGTGGGGAAAGTACACACCCTTGTGAAGCTCCTGTGTTGGTGGTGATGCCATCAGAGACACACCTGTCCACCCTCACCACTTGAGATCTGCCTGTGAGGAAGTCCATGATAAACGAATATCATGGAATATCATAAAAATGTTCTGCAGAGCTTCAGGTGTGTCTTTGAGCTCTGAAGGGTAGCTCAGGTTCAGAGCATATATGACACCAAGCAACATTGCAGTGCAAAAGCCACACTACCCAGGTGACCCAGCACTCTACTCCCTCTGGGATTATTCCAACATCCTCCATAAAGCACCACAGTTATGGAAAAAACTTCCCATTAGTGTTCGGAACTCAGACACAATCTCTGCTTTTAAGTCAATGCTTAAGACGTACCTCTTTATCCATGCAGTCTTTTGGATAGTAAAACCCCTTTTCTAAGGTGAATGGGAGATCTGGAGGTTCATAGTCATTTGAGATTAAAGGTGGGATTGGTACTGTCATCCTGCCACTCTCGCCGATCACTTTAGCTGTTGATGGGTAGTTTGGCTTGACGTCAAAACCCCTGGAAACCCACATGTCTGTGCTTCCTTCCAGGTCTCTCTTTTAGCCAGGCTGCCATGGTTACTTCAGTACTGCCGGAGGTTAGGTTAGGTGTAGGGTAATAACTCTTCTCCATCTTCTCTTTTCCAAGCTGTTCCCGAGCCACGCCTACACCACTTGAATCCTCATTTGGACTCCTTGATGAAACCACCTGGGACTTGAAACCAACTGGGACTGAAACCAAACTATATGGACTCAAATTAATGTGAATGTAAATACAGTTTCATGCTCCCCGGTCACCCAGAGGAGGATGGGGTCCCCTTCCGAGTCTAGGTTCCTCTCAAGGTTTCTTCCTGCCAAAGGGAGTTTTTCCTTGCCACTGTCGCCACAGGCTTGCTTGGTGGGGTTCTGACCGGGTTAATGTAAAGTGCTTTGTGACAATGACTGTTGTTAAAAGCGCTATATAAATAAAATTGAATATTTATACAGATTTACATATGCAAATATACATAATTATGGTTGGGTTGGGAGGGTGGCTGTGGTCTCATTCACACACGTAAAATTTCACGCTCATTGGGATTTGTAATGGGAATGTGCGTAGATCTGTGCTTATGCATAGTTTTATGCATCTGGATTTTTTCTCGCTTACGCACATTCCTAATTTTGTCCGTACATCATGTTTTAGTGTGAATTCTACGCACATCATTTTACATGAGGCCCCTGATGTTTACTTGCTAGTCAACAACTGGTATGTTCACTAAAACTGGTATGTTCTTAAAGTGTGAACTGCATTATATTCTTTAAAAAAACTGCTTGGCCTCAAACCGTAGAGTTCAGTGTGCCACAAGAGGACCAAACATCCTGATCATGTTGGGATATTGTTCCAAATAATGGTGTTTTGGTAAGAGTTTCATACCAGGGAATTCCTCAAGGGGCCTTTGTTTGTGCTCAGAAATTTTCCCTTCGAGGTGGGCAATTGATTCATCTGTATGTGCTGGAGCAACTGCAAGCTTTACAATGTCTTACAAGTCAAGCAATAGCTGCTATACCATTTCTTCCTCTGGCACCAGATGCCCAGTTATAAATGGGAGCAGCCTCAACAAGGCCCAATTTTCATGGGCATTTCCGTCTATTGTTTTTCTTGTTGAAAAAATTCGAGGGATCTCATGTGGCTTGTTTGTTTTGTCTGACCATTTGTGGTTAAAACAAATAATCAATTCATTTAGGCTTTCAACACTAACGTACTTTTTTGAGATCAGCAGCTCCAAGCAACATGCTAATTCCACTGGCACTACAGCCTCAAAAACATCATGAACAATATCTGGGGGATAACCTGTATGAACATATATGAACTGTATGAACATAACCTGTATGCTGTGCAGAATCTGCAAAAATACTAACCAGAAAAGCTTCAGTAAACCCAGCTATTTCATGAGCTGCTAGGTTATCTGCTAAAACAAGCTGAACTGTACCTTTAAGACACTGGCCCAGCCACGGAACAAAAACTCCATCTTGCTCCAAAGTTTTCAAATCCTGAAGAAGAGGGTCTAAGACAGTGTCATAACCATATTTTTTTACGTCATCGAATCTACATAAGACTGCCAGGTAAATGGAAGACAGTGATGAATGTGAACCTGGAGGCAAGTTGTTCAAAATCCAATATAATGCGCAAAGCTTATGTTTCCTACAAAAAGTTCCAAGCGGATTGCAAACCTCAAAATCATCTATGTATAAACTTAAACAAATTCTCAATTCATTCCTGGAAGAAAGCACCACCCTGAGAATATTTTCGGTTCACTTATCATCGTACTTTTCTACTGTGCTAGATGGTTTTTGACTACAATATCCACAAGTGTTGCACCTAGCATTGAGAATGATTCCTGGTCTTAGAGGAATGTCTTATGAGGAGAGATTGGCTGAGCTGAATCTGTTTACCCTCCAGTAAAGGAGACTAAGGGGGACATGATCCAGGTCTATAAGATTCTAATGGATCTAGATGCTTTTCAGCCAAATGGCTATTTCAATATTAGTTTAAATATTAGAACTCATGGCCATAAGTGGAAATTAGCAGTAGAACATTTCAAAACAAATTTGAGGAAGCACTTCTTTATACAGCATATAGTTAGAGTATGGAATAGTCTTCCTGCTAGTGTAGCGGAAGCTAAAACCCTGAGTTCCTTTAAATCGGAGCTAGATAAGATTTTAACAACTCTGAGCTATTAGTTAAGTTCTCCCCAAAACGAGCTTGATGGGCCAAATGTCCCCCTCTCGTTTGTAAATTTCTTATGTTCTTATGAGCAATATGCTCTAACTTGAGCAACATTGCAGCAAAATTCTGCTCAATTAATTTGGGCAGGTTCTCTATTGCATCCATATCACTGCTTACACATGTGCTGCTGGCTTCAGGGTCGTTGACAGTTCAAGTAGCTCCTGTGAATCTTGTTTAGGGTGGACTCTGCTTAAATGAAGATATAAAGCATTCTATGTTTTAAAAGAACAAGGGCAGCTTAGATATAAAGATGGGTAGTGCTGACTATGTCTGGGCTGCAATCTAAAATCCTTTAATAGCTCATGCCTATTAGACACGGATACACTGCACTCCTTACACAGCCACATCCCTGCATGTATATATATAAAAAAAACAACTATTATTACACTGAATTAATATACATTCAAATAGTACTCCAAAAGTGTTTTACCTTACCACAGCAATTTCAAAATGATCAATGTTAAATTTCCATGCAATAATGAAACAAACTTTGGTATTTTATGAATCTATACAACAGATGCCACATGACTGCATTTTTCATATCTGCCTCCTTGGTTTGTTAGTGTTAAACAAACCATAACAAATTCAACCTTACTATGAATATACTGCTGTTTACGTCTTGAATTACAATGAGAGGCTGGAAAGAAAAAAGATGGGTTGAGTGTTTTTGCATATTCTGTTTGTGTTCTTTTAAAATGTATTTGCATTTACTTGTTTTCACTATGTGTGCTGCCTTCGCACTGTATATACTGTATCTTCGTTTGTGCTCATTATCATTGCTGTACGCAGAAGTTTTTCCCTGAAAAGTATTAATTTTAATCTTTAAACCAAGCTGTAGTGGATATTTCACCATATTTCAGGTACTATCCTGACATTTTTGTCTGTGGATTGCTCCAGTCATCCCCAGTTCCCCCACACAAAACATTCCACACCTGCATCCCTGTCCCATCCCTCTGCCCC
>JAABNX020000070.1:29510469-29522172 GCA_015163995.2 Mormyrus lacerda
CCGGCCCCCCCCCCCCCCGTGCAGCTTAAGGTTCCTTCCATCACGCTTCATCTTCCCTGAAATCCATATTCATTTTAAATGAAGGTTTTTCATGCTTTTTTTCTGGTTCCTCACTTTAGCCCCTTCTCACTATGCTGCACACTGAGAGCAACCAGGCCGTTGTGGTATTCATGCGTCCATTTACCAGCCTGTTATGTTTCTGGTCATGTACGTTACTTCCTCGTGTCTGACGTGTGCGGATATAGAAGGCAGTGCAATGCGGGGGACACCGAAGCCCATTCTCTCCTTCCTGTGTGATGCTAATCTGCGATGATGAAAGACCAAAAGCTAAAAACATAGTAAAACATACTCGCTGGTTACCAGGACACCGGCTCTTAAAAGAGACGGTGAGTGATAAAATCACTAGAAATGCAAAGAAAAGGACTTTGTCTAATGCACTAAATCTTTATAGTTTTCCTCAAACTTCTGTTAATGCCGTTGGTATGTGCCCAGTCTGAGATGCTTCAAGATCTTTTCAAGTGAGATGTTGAAGGTGATGAGATGCTAACATGCAGAGGTGCTAGTATTCAGGTGGAAAATGGCCATTCTCCATGCTTCATGGATAATGAGTAAGTGTGCTTAGCTATTCTAATGGGGACTGATGACCGTGGAGATCTCCCAATCTCAGAGGGAGATTGAGGGGACAGTGGATATGCTCTTCTGTGACAAGGAAGGCTGAAGACACCAGTTTCATTGGGTCAAGTCTTGAAGCAGTGAGGCTGGTTTGTCTGTGTAAAGGAATAAGTAACAAATGAGTTGTTTTGGGAAGCATACAGCTGTCAGTGATGTTCAGAATGTTCAGACCAGATTTTCTTACACTCTTTATGTTTTGTGCATTAGGTCACTGACATTCACTCAACTTTTCATATGGTTAGGAAATAACAGAAAAGCAAAGAGAAAGTTATGTTTTTATTCCCCTAGGACTCTGTCTCCTTCCTAGCACCTTGCAAGAAGTCATTTGTAAACACACACTTTTACACGCCCCATGTGATGGATGGCCTTTGTTGGCCAGCACAGAGCATGGTGGAATGTAGGCCAATTTGTGAAAAATACAAAACACAGTGGAAGGTAGCACAGAGCATGAGAAGACATTTATACATTCTGTTTCTTTAGCAGGCACTTTTGTCCAAAGCAACGTAGAAATAAAGAAAGCTTGGATTTGAGAGCTGGGTCAGCCTGGAGTAACTTAGGTTAAGGGGCTTTTTCAAGGGTCCAGTGGCAATATGATTATTTTACTGGCCACAGGATTCAATTCCATGACCCTCCAGGCCACACCCTACTAAGCAAAACGGTACTCCACAGTGGAAGACAGCACAATATCACAGGCTAAGAGAAACAGTGGGAGACAGGACAGGACAGAAGGCATCACACTTTCACTGTGAAAGATGAGACATGCAGTGGAAGGAAGCACATTTTCACAGTAAAAGACGAGATACAGATGAAGGCAGCACACATTCACCATGAAAGACGAGATACAATGGAAGGAAGCACACTCTCACAGTGAAAGATGAGACATACAGTGGAATGAAGGACAATTTTGTGGTGAAAGATGAGACATACAGTGGAATGAAGGACAATTTTGTGGTGAAAGATGAGACATACATATGAAATCAGCACACATTCACAGTGAAACACCTGAAGGCAGCATAACTGCACAGTGGACAAGACTTGCCCAGGTGTACCCCTTATTGTCCAGTTTCACAGGGAAATGTGGAGCAAACCTTACCGCTCAGACCTGGTGTCTCTGGATCAGATGCTGTCATCTTCACATCAATGACAGAGGATTGTATTCTTCATATTCCACTCACTCAGGCATACATTTCCTATAACCACTTATCCAGCTTGCATCACCTTAATAAAAGCCAAAGAGCAGCATAACCCTCCCCTGCATTGCGGAGCGTGCCTCAGTTGGGAGATCAGTCTGCGGTGGAGAGACTGAGCATATCCGATTATGCAGGCCCTAAGGGAGTGTAAATGCATGGATTCACAGTCCTCACTGTACTCCTTACAGTGTAAATGCACTGTAAGGGGTGCAAATGCATGGATTCACCTCCATTGAATGTGTTTGGAGAAACCAGATGAAGGCCACTACAATATATGGAGAATGTGAAGAATATCTGAAGCCTGGGCTGAAACCTGTAACCCCTGAGGCTCTGGGATGACAGCAACATAACTTGGCTGCTCATCCATTCTGTTTTAAAATAATTCATTGAGATCCTGTCGTAACATGAAGTTTTTACACAAAGTAGATTCTTTATTTGTCACATACGCACTTATACAAGTACAACGTGTAGTGAAGTGTACCCTGATTCGGTCCTGAGACTGTTCAATAATGTGACAGTCGGCAAGGACAGAGAAGGCAGACCCCGTAATGTGGTTGCGAACAGGTTTAATCAATGATCCAGGAGAAATGGGACACGATGACGATAGGAAGGGAGGAATGAAGCGAAAGGGTAGCAGGGCAGGACAGAGCAGGCAGGAGAAGGCAGGTCGACAGGGGGAGGCGAGGCAGGGAAGGCAGGCGAGACAGCAGGGCAGGACAGAGCGGGCAGGGCAATTGGGGAGAACAGACAGCGAATTGCTCAGTAAAGCTCATTAATAATAATGGCTACAATACTTCGCATTGAGCCTCTGGGCTCGCCAGCTTAAGAAGTGGAGAGATTAGAAAACAATTGTCTGTATATGTTTGGTCCCGTCCGTGTGGGCGTGACAAATAAGGTTTCACAAATTAAATTAATGATAAATATAAAAAGCATAACACTAAAGTAGTGAAAATATACAGGAAAAACTATAACAAAATAATATTACAATTATAGGAAATATCTGTGCAGTGTAAATAGACTTTGTATATTTGTGTTATAAAGTCCAGTGTGGTAGTTGCTGTAGATTTAAATGAACCTTATAATGAACAGTCAAGAAGTTGTGCGGCATGTCCTGATTTAGGAGTCTTACAGCCTGAGGATAGAAGCTAAGGTAGGTACACTTTATGGTTCCAAAAAAATCAGATGATTACACTAATGTTGCTATGCCTACAATGGGTGGATCCTGTCATGACCTGCTCGTCCGATCATCCTGTGTGCCACGCCCCCCTCGTTACCTTGTGTTAATTCCCAATTGTGATCACCTGTTGCCTGTTATTTTCAGTTTGCCTGGTGTATTTAAGTCTGCGTTCAAGTCTGTTGCCCCAGGTCTGTCATTGATGTTAGTTCGTCACCGTCTGCCCTGTGTTTCCCCCAATATAACCTCGTATCCTGCATCCTCGCCTGCCTACCTCGTCCTTCCCCGCTTCCTCCCTGTTCGCCAACCAGCGATCACAACAGAAGAAGACGCCTCGGCATACTCAAGCTCTTCAGCGAGGCGGTATATTGGCTGCTCCTGCTTCCCTGGACGCGATCATTACAGAATGACAGATCTCCCTGAAGATTCACCGTGGCAGACCGAGGATTATCGCATCGGTCTGCTGCAAGAGGTAATCTACTAGCTGAATATTACCTGAGGTCCGGGAGGACCCCATAGTCCTGGATTTGGTCACCCGGAGCGGGACCCTTCTGCAGAGTATGTCTCCACCCGGAAATGCGCACATCATAGCAGAGGAGTGTGAAAATCTCCGGCTGTTGGTGGAGAGGGTAACGGAGAGACAGCTCCACCCGATGACGCTCTGCATCGAGCAGGGTTCAGAGCCGCTGAATCCCTCTGGTGCGACCCCACCTCTGCCGACAACCCCAAGCCGGAGAAAGAAGAAAAAGAGGAAGCAAAAACAGAGCCCAGACGGAGGACTGGCGATCATCCAAGGGGATGCTTCTCTCGCCACAGCTTCTCTCCCCACCATGTATCGGGAGGAACCCCTCCTGAACCTGAACTTAGCAGGGTTCACTTCTGACATCACTGGCCCATCGTGCATGCAGGTACCCCAAGCTCGCATCGCCTCCACAACGTTGTCACGATAGCAGAACACCCCTTTCCGGGGACTTGCCTGGCCTTTAAAGGGGCCTGGTCAGTGAGGATCCCTGAATCCCCAAATCCCGAAGATCCTACAAGGGGCGATGTCAGCTCCAAGGCAGCAACCCCAGCTACTACGCCTGAGATTCCAGCACAAGCAGTGGATGCTCAGGCCCCCGTGCCTGATCTGCCTGTCCCACCTGTGCCCATCGTGCCTGTCCCCCCAGCGCCTGTCCTACCTGATCTACCTATCCCGCCTGCCGCGACGTCCCAGTCCCTGAGGACACTTTGACCACCCCTCCTTCCAATTTAAAGGAGGAGGAGCTTGAGTGGGACCCCTCAGTGACCTTCCTAATGACTCCTCCACCTTTTCCTCAGCACAGTGGATCCTGGCCAGGTCTCCGCTTGTAGGTGTCTCGAAAGGGGTGGGGACACATACGCAGGGGTCAGGTCCTGCCCTGCCCCCTGGCTTGCCCTCGCTCACCTTGGCTGGGGCTCGGGGGGGCGCCTGCAAGTCCTTCGGCTCCAGTTTGGCTGTCGCCTGCGGGTCCCCCTCTGAGGACTCGTCAGGCGCCTTCACTCCCGCCTCTGCCCTGCGCTGTGGTCCCCTCCGACTCCCTCCTCGCCTCTGCTGGTGCCCCCTCTGACTCCTTCCTCATCTGTCCGCCTGTCCCTCCGCCTACCTCCTTGCCCCCTGCAAGGTTTCCTTCAGCTCCAACCTCACGGTCACCTCCAGCCCCTCCAGCTGCCACTCCTCGCCCACTGCGGTTCCCTCAGGCTCACTTTTGTCCTCCTGCCTTTGGGACTCCACCTCCTTCCTTCATCCCTCCTGTTTCTGCTCCTCGTCCCTCTGTGTCTCTTCTCTTTGCTCCTGGTCCTTTTGTTCCTCCATTCTTTGTGCCCTCCGAGTCTCCTTTCCTGATCTGCCTGTCTGAGTTCCCTGTTTTGTGTCTGGTCCTGTCTAACTTCCTGTCCCTGTTCTGTGTATCTGTTCTGTTCCAGGTCTCCCGTTGATGGTCTTACTCTTGTTTTACAGGTCCCATGTCCCCGGTCTCGTCTGTCGCGTGCCCAGAGTGCGCACCTTTGGGGGGGGTTTTGTTATGACCCACTCGTCTGATCCTCCTGTGTTCCATGAACCCCTCGTTACCTCATGTTAATTCCCCATTGTGATCACCTGTTGCCTGTTATTTTTGGTATATCTGGTGTATTTAAGTCCGCGTTCAAGTCTGTTACCCCAGATATTTCATTTGCGTTAGTTTCCCTACCGAGGCTCATTCACCTGTGTTTCCCCCAATAAAACCCCGTGTCCTGCATCCTCACCTGCCTGCCTCGTCCTTCTCTGTTTTCTGCCTGTTCCCTGACCAGCGATCACAACAGGTCATGTTATTTTACATTTGTGTGGTTTATTGACTTAAGTTATTTGATTGCTGTGCTAGTTATTGAATCTGCTGCTGCTCTGCAAGTAGCAATCAGAACCGCCCCAGGTGTGGTGGCTAACCTGTTATTATCCTGCAGCTCCAGATGACCCACTCATCTATCGTGTGTCAGTCAGTCACTCCTAAGGCACAACTGACATGCTTTCTCTTCCCAAGAGCTGCATCTACTGGTCATGGGGTCACGTGACACACCGCTGCTGATAAGGCCGTATATGCGAGAGATGCGGAAGCAGAGCACATGAAAGAAAACTCACCTGGGGAATAGTTACGTCAACACATGTAAGTGTGAGTCGGGATGATGGGTTAATCCTTGTTCATGGTTTTTAACATTAAACACAACAAGATGACATGACATCACCAATAATCCCAGCAAAAATGCCAATAATACTTTAAAAGCAAAGTACTTTATTCATAATAAGCTTCAATACAAGGAGTAGCATACATTTTTAATTAAATGAATAAAAGATCCCTGTATTGCAGAAGTAGTTAATTAAATGGAAAACAATTAGACGGAAATTTCTATATGTAGCCTGTATAATTTAAGTATGATGTGTGGTCCTACAGATGACACAAAATGATAGGTTAAATACTTGCGAACATATGCTCTAATGTGAGACAATAAGTGGCACAGTGAGTATGGAGTTTGGTTCAAATCCTGTTTTGGGGAGCTGGCAGGGGGAGTTTTTTCCTCCTAAATAATATCTGCTTCAAATAGATAAACTAAAAGCACTGAAGTATCCACTATATTGCCAAATATTGTGTATTAATGTGAATTATACCGCTACAGCTTCCCTTCTTGAATGTTGTGTATAGTGCACAATGCCATATAAAACAGTGATGATATGGACGGCCACAGCTTAGAGAGCGGGTGCTGCAGTGTCTATGGGAGGTTCTGATGTCCCACAGTGTCTATGGGAGGCTCTGATGTCCCACAAAAGGAGGTACAGTGAGTCAAAAACAAAAATGTGTTATATATAATGTAGGTGATGAAAAGGATGGCATGGTGGTGCGGTGGCTAGCACTGTTGCCTCACACCTCTGGGTCCCGGGTTCGAGTCTCTGCCTGGGTCGCATGTGTGTGGAGTTTGCATGTTCTCCCCGTGTCGTCGTGGGGTTTCCTCTGGGTACTCCGGTTTCCTCCCACAGTCTAAAGACATGCTGAGGCTAATTGGAGTTGGTAAAATTGCCCATAGGAGTGCATGTGTGTGTGCCCTGCGATGGGCTGGGCTGGCCCCCTGTCCAGGGTTGTTCCCTGCCTCGTGCCCGTTGCTTCTGCAATAGGCTCCGGACCCCCCGCGACCCAATAGGATTAAGTGGGTTGGAAAATGGATGGATGGTGATGAAAAGTAAAAGTTGAGCTCCTCAGGAAGACACATTGGCTTGGCTAGATTAGTGTTACTTTTTATGACTCACGTATATCAACAAGTTCACTCATTCACCAGTCAAGATTTACGTTCCTGAGAAGTGACTGCTCTTTCAATACATTCAGGTTTGCTTTTAGAAAGTGTCATATGCCGGATGAGTTGTTATACGACATTTACGGCTTTTGTGGGTCTCTCTTTGTTCTCACCATTTACACTGACTTTCGTATTTCTTCATGTTCTCCTCCTGGTCACATACTGTATGTGAGGCACCCCTCAGATCACAAAACCCAAAGAAAAAACAACTTGGACTCAGTCGGATAGTGGGTCTATTACGGGAGGTTTTTGTTTTTTTAGTTCACAAACATTGTTTAAACATTAACGTTGACTGACCGACATGAAAACATGAGCCACAGAATATTATGATTATAAAATGGTTTGTTTTTAGGGGTGTTATTGGTGTTGGGAGATAAATGATCATCTTTCTTAAAAATACAGCTCTTGGCATTCACGAAAAAAATTAAAAAGTCATCAAGATATCCTAATAGACCTTTAGACACTTAAAATAGTCATTTTTTCTAAAATTTCTGGAAGACTCCTTACTTCATTGATTTCTTAAAGTAGTTAACAAGACAATTCAGGGAAGTAGTCTGCTAAACCCAATCTGACAAGAGTAATGCATTCCTAAACTATGCTGGACAAAGTAAAGGTTAAAGGCTTATTTTTCAAATTCACTCATTTATTTTTCCTAGAAAATAGCAGAAACCCGCACAAATCCTGCAGGTCAGTGCTCAAGTTCATAGGGATTCGTGTTGGGATGCAGTACGTGAGCCCCCTGCTGGCAGATCCGGGAACTGGCACGATATTTCATCTTAGATATACGCTTCAATTGCGAATACAAAATCCAACGCATTTTAGAGGTACATCTGTTTCAGATACCCTGGGTCTTTGGAATCACCTGTTAGAAATGATTGCCACTTGCTAAAAACAAATTAAAGGAAAAAAACTTTAAGGGAATTCCTTGGTGTCCATCAGTTGTGTTGATCCATGCCAATTTAATGGAACACTTTGCCAAAGAATTATTAATAATTATAGCCATGGTTTGCCTCAATTTACAGTGATACATCAAAGTAAGAAGAAATGAACTTTGCTACTCTGAGATAATGCGATTATTTTAAAAGGTATAATGGTGTTTAAACAATCTGTTTACATATACTATTGAAGAAAAGTTAAAAATGACATTGCAATGAACAAACCATTAAAATATCTTTATAACATTGCCAGTTTACAATTTTATATTATATTGTATGTCAAAGGATTAAATACACTGTACAAAGAGTACTATCATATCCAGAGGTTACCCTATATGACTCTAAAATCTGTCAAATATTTTTGAGATGCAATTTATTATCCATTAGTTCCCAAAAATCCTTATAAATTGTACTTTAATCTCAATGCCAAATGTTTCTGAGTGTACATGCCAGGTATTTTCCCATTATTGTCAGACACAATCTAGAGTCTGTCCTAAAATCAATCAGGTCCCAAACCTTACTAACGCGCTCATTTTCATTTACTTCACAAATATTCCTATTGTGCAATTAAAGACAATATTTGGATTATAAATCACTTCACCTGGATTTCTAGGTGTCATTCAATTGTTAATTTTAAAGTAGTTCAGAAACAAAGAACTAATTGTTAAGTCAAGGCTGTTACTCTAACGTACTTACGCCGTCGACGTCATTAAAATAGGCCTATTGTTTACATGCTTGAGATATTTACATGAGATTAGGAAACGAAATAAAATATATTTATATATTTTTACATACATATAGATACAGAAAAAAGGTACATACAGATAAAAGGAGAATAAAAATACAAGAAGTAAAATGTATTTTTGTAGTCTTGTGTACTGTACTACGTACTACGTTTATTTAATTTTCAAACACTTGAATGTACCTTGGTATGATGAATTCGGTTTTAATTAAAACCTGCAAGGAAATAATTTGGGGTACGATAATCCTGGATCAAGTTATATTGCTTACACTGTCGCATACTCTAGGCATTATAGTCACCCTGTACTTTTATAAGGACGGAATTCACCCTTGCATTTTACGCGTTTACCTAGTAATTCTATATACTGTATTTCATAAGAATAATTTTTCACCATGCACATAAATATATTCGCGTGTGTTGTGCCACAGTGAAGAGAACATCAAACACCGCGACAACGGGCGAGTGGAGCACGAACAGTGCGCATGCGCAACGGGATCTTTAACCACATGTGGCTCGGCGGTCCGGTTCATTCGGTGGGTCTAGTTGATCCGCTGGCACTGTGAGAGGAAGGTTTTGCC
This sequence comes from Mormyrus lacerda, assembly GCA_015163995.2. Classification (NCBI taxonomy): domain Eukaryota; kingdom Metazoa; phylum Chordata; class Actinopteri; order Osteoglossiformes; family Mormyridae; genus Mormyrus; species Mormyrus lacerda. Next base: position 29,519,595 of record JAABNX020000070.1, read on the forward strand.
GGTGCCGTCCGCCACATCTTAAACGCCGGCCAGTACGCCGTGCCGGGCGTCAGGTCAGTGGCGCTTCGCTCGGGCTGAAGAAAATGGGTTAGGGGGAGAGATGCTGGATTACGGACTTTGGCTACTTTTGCGAAAATGGGGAGTTGGGATCAGATCTTTTATTATTATGGACACACAGTGACAAAGAGGAAGAAAGAACATAAAAAAACTGGCGAGGATTGATTTAGTACCTTCGCAGTTCCTCGTATTTTCATTCTTTTTCTTTTGAGAAATGATCGCGGAGCTGCTCAGCGGCGCCGTGGCTGTCGTCCTTTATCTGAACACCCTGGGCGCTGATTTCTGCTACGATGACAGGTACGGACGCCGGCTTTGGAAAGGTGCACCCGCAAGGGTGAGACTCACAAGCCTCTGTTAAGTTTTACGCGATGGCGTGAACGGCTCCAGACGTAAGTTTTGGGGTTATGAAAAACTGCAAGAACCCCGCCGATCGATCTAAACACATAACCGGCTACTTTTATGTTTGCATAAGGGAGATTTATGTGGCATTTGAGGGTGCGGGCAACTTTGCGGAGATTCAGCAATCAGGAGGAATCGTGTCGATTTGAGGATCCGCGAAAAGGTGGCTTCATAAACTCCGCTGTCTTATGTCCAGTCAATATGCAATCATTCACGACAATAGGGGCATAATTTACTAGTGGATCGGTGTCTAGACTCTGAAACATAATAATCTAATGATTAATGTGACAGTTCATGTTAAGTTTTTGGGGGAATTTGTGAGGGGACGCAGGTGAATGAGCCTCGGTAGCGAAAAGAACCTGTGTTTTCACGGCACGCCCCGGCTGCTTGATGAATTAGTTATTAAACTAAATCATTGCCGTGCAGCTTTCCTATATCTTGGAAATGAATTCAATAAAACAATAGGCTTGATAAAGAAATTGGGATCAGTCACCCTTTATTAATTCTTATTCCATATTTTATACTGGTTATCTTTTTTAAATTCTATTTTGAGACCTGGTCTTGCTTAATTTCTCACAGCTGTCATGATGAGTACATACTGTGGTAAATAATATGCAAGTAGATGTCTTAGACAAGAGTACATTGTTAATAGTAAATAGAGTTCTGTGTAACATAAAGAGCTGTGGAGTTTAAATGTTTTGTTAAACATTACACTTATATAATAACAAATGCTGTATTAAGATAAATGTAGGTGTGTGATTGAGCTTAGTGTTAAGTGGGTGCGGCCCTTCATGGTTAGGAGTGTGTGCTTGTGTCTAGAGGGTCACCGGTTCAAATCTGGTGGGCAGCAGAGCGGTTATATCACTGTGGGGCTTTTCAGCTAGAACCTTAACCTCACAAACTGCTATGGGGTAATGGATAAATGGCAGACCCTGTGTTCTGACCCCGGGCTTTGTTCTCATGCGTGTTTATCATTTTCATAGGTGAGATGAGTCGTATATGAGTAGGATGAACTGTGCCAAAATCAAAGAATTCTGCGATATTTACAGGCTGCCTCAGCAATGTATATTGATCATATTCCCTAGCTGACTCTGTGGCAGTGCCACTTTAGCATTTGTGTGTGGTTAAGGAGGTTAGGAACTCACTATTCTCTGGCTTTAGTAAAGACAATTTGGAAAGAGAGACCGGGAGAGACTTATATCACCCCTTAATGGGTTTTTTTTTTTGTGTTCAGACAGCCTGTTACAAAACGGCACATTCAACTGGCCTCTTTCTTTGTGAAATGGCTTCACTTTGTACTAAGACCCATGATTAGCAGGTAACAAGACGCTGGTCCTGTTGCACCTCCCCTTCCCCAGAGAACTGTGTGAGGACTCTTCTACACGGTGTTAATGACATGTATAGATGGATTGGGGGTGTTACTCTGTGCATGATGAGACTTCATTGGCTGGGAGGCCAGATGAGGGTGGAGCACAGCTGCTGAAACCGGCTCCTGTAATTGGTTGTCTGCTGATGTTAGCTCATTAAAAAGGTTCCTCCTATTGCTTGCAGGCTGGGCTGGGTTGATGCATGACCCACAGTGTATCAATTGTTTATTTCAAATTACCATAAAATATCATTGCTAATGTATAATGCCTGAATGGAAGTATGTGGTTGGTGAAAACTTTGATGCTGAAAGCATATCTGTGGCATCATAACGTGGAAAAGCAAACCAAACGCTTGCAGTGATTAGCTGCTCCGAGGGGTATTTTCCGTACGTCGCTTAAATCATCCGAGGTCAGATGCCTCATCTTGGATGAGTTAATGCTGGTGAAACTCATCCGGGATAAGTCGGGTTTTCAGACGCAGCTGTAGTAGATTAGTCTACTGTAGCTGGATCCATTCATCCGAGATGATTGCACGTGCCCACGCTGCTTGAAAAGCCCGTATATATCGAGTCTAGAAAACTTGATCGGCAAGTGTCTCATTTGCTTTCACAAAACGTCAAAAAACAAGGCCCAATTTTTCACGCGATCCGAGCAGGACCTTTTATTAGAGGGGTATGATGAACTCAAAGATTTAATATGTACTAAAGGAAACGCATCAAAAGCGACTCAAACCAAAAAAAGCAGCTGGCAAAAAG
>JAABNX020000070.1:29522272-29541525 GCA_015163995.2 Mormyrus lacerda
TACATACATTCATTCATATATATATATATATATATATATATATATATATAAAATATTATGTGTGTGGGTTTGCATAGATCATATCTGAGGACCAAATTGTCCCCAAAGTGTAGTAAAACCTGAAAATTCTCTACTTTTGGGGACATCTTTCGAGGTCCCAATTTCGATAAACTCAGTTTCATAAAGATCTGTGAATGCAATCAAAAAAGTAAAAATGCCAAAAGTCTTGTATTTGGGCTGGTTACTTATGGTTAAGGTTAGGGATGGGTAGGGGTTAAGGGTGTCGTGATTGGGATTAGGGTTTTTACTATAGAAATGAATGGACGGTCCCCATTTATATTGATACGTGAGTGTGTGTGTGTGTTTGTGGTTAATTTTTTGTGTATATGAAATGTAGGAAACCTTTATATATAAAACATTCTTTTTGAAGCAAATAAGAAGGCGGCAGACCAAACCTTTGGAAATTGGGTAATGAGAATTTTAGTGCGATTTTTAAATTCTTTATAGAACTGTAATTTTATTGCATGTACATTACCTGCAATGGCAGAAAACACATCTTTAATTCCCTGCACTCGCAGATGTCCAGGAAAAACAACTGCAAATTGCCTGGCAAACTACTCCTTGATATATTCTCCGCATCGCTTACAGTATAGAAAGTGCCACTTGCAAAATATCTGAAGGCAATGCACATTGTCTGCGTGGCTGTGAGAGCCCGACTTCGCGTAATTGAACTTCTACTATACGGAGCTAATAAATCTTTAGGATGTAATATTCAATCTTGGCTGAAGCGTTATCTTTCGAAAAGAATATCATCCGGCAAGAATAAAGGATCTCGTGCGAAACCCTCTCAATTAGAAATTCTCTTCTTATTATTTGTGCACCGATTTGGTCGCTCATCCATGAATGGCGAGGCTATGACTGAGCGGATTTCCATGCACGGACACTGATTAAGTGTGTGAGCTAATCCTTGTTTATATAGAACAAACTTGCTCTGAGCAGGTTTGAGGATTTGGATGTGCTGCTATGACAACACACCCGGCAAGAATTTCGAAAAACCGACAGATCCGGGATCATGCCAAATCGTCAACAATTACATTCGGCTAAACGAGTAATCCACGTACGAAAAACACCCCCCCTGATCTGTAGTTTTATTTTTGGCACCTGTGATCTCTACTCCTCAAATGTGGTTGTTGTTAGAATTGTGGTTATGGCTTTAAAGGACTGCCTGTTAGCAGCCTGGTCTTCATGATGATTGCAGATAATCATATCAGCCCATTGTCAATGCTGGAGTCCTCGTCTGTCGCCTCTGAGGCAGTTCGCTGTGCATTACTGTTTTGCAGCCCTTTGTAGTGCTAACATTTTCCGTTGCCCCAAGTTGTTTAATGTTTGAATTGTTCGTTTGTGACACTGATCTTTTTTCCGCGTTATTGAACTGTGAAATAGAAAAAGCTGAAGGTTTTTAAACATTTAGTTACTCATCCCGTCTAACACATCTAAAGTCTTCTGCAGTTTCTTTACACCCATTTATTTAATTGGATATATAACCTGATTAAGAAAAACACTATGCTTTAAATCATCGGGTGACTACTCTAAGATGTGATTAGTTCATGGTGTTTATAGCAGAAATGGTAGCAAATTTTCCAGGTTCCAACTTTTACTGGGAGGTGTTGGCATCACCCAGAGGTTTGTCTGTCTCATTGGCTCTGGTAATGAAAGTGGCCCTGCTATACTGTTCCTGTGGATCTTCTACTGGTTATTAGTTTGACAGACATCTCCTGACAGAGGCTCATGTTGACTGTCTGGTATGTATTTTCTGACACTCGTTTTCAGAACTGGATTGGCTGATCCTTCAAGGAACTGGAGACAAGCAGAGACCTAGAGTAGGTTAGTTCTTTTTTTAATGTCCATAAAATCCTTGTACTGCACCCATGAAATATAGAAGTTACCTGTCATATGAAGAAGATGCTCTGTTGAAGGATACTCTGGTTGTGTTATGCGGCAGGATTTCTCACTTGAGAGAGAGATCCATAAAATGTAGCTTGTTTGGCCCAAAATGTAGCACTTTCCGAGGACGGTAGCATCATTACTCCAACCTTGGAGTTGCTTGGCTTGCAGTCACCAGTCACATTACATTTGAATGAATCCTGGGCTATGCCTAATGTTTCATCTGATATAGACAACCTCTGAAACTCTCATACAAGTAGATAAGTCTGAAGAGTGAAAATAAAACCAATACTGGAGGACTCAAGGGACATCGTTATTGCAATTCAGAGGCACGTGGTTATGTTGGTCCATCAGGATTTTTAGTTTAGGCTGACAAGCTTGAGGTGAGTTATCGCATCCATTAAACCTATTACTGCTTTTGTTTTAGTCCAATCAGGTGATTTTAATCTTATTCAAAGGGGGGGGGGATCTAGAAACAATCCATCCCTTTAACTAGGGCTGCACGATATATCGTTTCACCATCGTCATCGCAATGTACTTACGGGCAATAGTCACATCGCGGGACGTGCAATGTTAAGTAACGCAAATTACAGTAAGTGGCGTGAACAGCGCTTTTGGTGTTTTTGCTAAGCTAGCAAATGTCACGCTCTTCTTATTCTTAAACGATCCACAAAAGTCTGTCATATAATTTAGGTTAATTTAAAGGCCGACAAGCAGCTTTGCTTAATGCTCATGCACTGTGTAGTACTGATTAAATAATCGTTACCGTTATATTTGGGCAAAATCAGCTCAATCTTTGTAGAATGATTGATTAATTATACCAATAGAGCAGCGGAAACTAACAGGCGGACCGCCATCGGGGTCCGGACCCAGAAGCTGTCCCATACGGACCTGGACCGATAGCCAAAACAAAGTTAAGATTTAAAACCTGACGGGACGCTTCTGTTTTAACCGGTGCAGCGTTTGTAGTCTTTTCGGTACCGTTTTAGCACTAGAAGCGCCGCTTCCCACCCCAATGATCGTCAAACGCTTTTAACCGCGAAGCGTAGCTCAGTGTATGCAGCCCTTTGTCTGCGCTAATGTGCCGTTAGTGATAATAGCAGCAGCGAAGCGACCAAAAAGCCGTAATGTTCCTAAGAGAGTGGCTGATCTATCCTGAAATCATACAGCTTGAAAAGTTTTCAGACACAGTATTATATAACATGTTGGATAAATAGATATAGTTTATTGGTGATTTCATGTTTGTGGAAATTTCAGCTTTTTAACATCTGTATAAAGTAATGTAATCTGTTGTTGAAATCAACTCAGGTAAAACGAAAACTGTATGTTTTCATCATGTGGCATGACTTGCGCAGGAAATCTTCTGGCAAATCTATATTATTCCATTATAAACGTAAAATAAGCTACGTCAAAAGTGTATTTACACGGTTAAATACGAAAGCAGACTATTTACAAGATAAGAACTCTTACATATGTGTGCAGACATCTCAAATTGAATTGTACTGATTTAATTTGATTTGACAGTCAGGTACTGATTACATGCAATGTTGAAACAACTAATAGGCTACTTAAATATACATCACACTAAATAGTTAGACATTATGATCTTTATTATAGATTTTGTTTCAAGAAATTTTCTTTAACTCTGCAATAGCGTAATTGAACTAATTAATTAGATTTTTTTTAAACCGCAAAATGCTTGTTCTCAGCCTACAGAAACCCATCACCAGGCTGCCTGGTTCATCTGCAGCAAGGAGGTGCCCCGAGGATTCATTTCTGTCGACAGGTCCATGGTCCAGAGATGTAACAGATATGTATCTGCAGGGGCGAAGTTGCATATAACCCGTCAGTTCCACGTTGCGAGCTGCCACGTAAATGGCATTTAGAGGGAACTGGGCTAGTATTCATCTGGACTCGGGATCAGTTGGTCAGCCCCGTTGAGATTCTGGCTTCTGCTACTGAAACGGTCGGCCGTTTTGTGCTGTCTGGCAGTTAGCGTTGCCCTGCTGTCCGAGGGAGATGAACTTAACTGCCCTGTAATGTTTCAGAGAAACACACAGAGCTCTTTGATGCAATTTTCTGTTCGTAAAGAAACCATTAATTGAGCTGCTAAAACATGTTTAAAAAAAAATTGAATGCATTTTTTTTTTTTATTAGTAAAGGTGTTTTCTTATTTAGTTTCCCCGTGAGATGGGGGCTGTGACTGTGGGGTAACTGATCATGACGTCCTGGGAATCCTCCCTCCAGCTCTCCAGATTGGATCTCACTCCTCTGGTGAGGCTCCCAAGCGTGAAGGAGAAATATGATAAACGAGAGCCCTGTTTGGACACGTTTTGAGTGATTTCTACTGTTGTGCCATTTTAAATCATGCAGGAAGACAGGAGATGGTCACGCTTTGGCGTTTTTCTTTATCTTATTCCAGAAGTTTCCTTGGAGAGGAAAAAAAAGACACCATTGTTTAAAAAGGACACTAACTGTGTGTGTATTACTCTTGAGCATTTTTTGCACGTGTCCCCAGCTCATTCTCCTGTTGACTTGGGTGGATAGTGACCTGAATTTGGTCTGGTAAAATAACTTCTCAAAAGGTACTAGAGCTGAACTCCAAATTACAACTTCTGAAACACTCAGCTGTCTTTATAAGCTTCACAAAAACAATGTAGAAGGCTTGATGCATAAAATATTGTTAGTAACTGTATGGACAAGATTTTGACTGATAGAAGAATCCAGAGTTAACCATATGGCATATCTTTGTCGTTGGATCAGGAAAAGTGATGTCGGGCTCCATTTTTGACAGGCACACTTTTTTAGTAAAATGCTTATATTTTCCATCCATCCATTTTTTTTTTTTGCAACTACTCGTTCTGTTCAGGGTCAAAGAGTCTATGGGCATAAGGTAGAGAACAACCCAGGATGCCATGCCAACCCATACACCATTCCCTCATACATGCACACCTACTGGCAATTTAGTAATTCCAATTAACCTCAGCATGTTTTTGGAGTGTGTGGGGAACAACTGGAGTACCTGGAGGAAACCCCACAATGCCATGGGGAGAACATGCAAACGCCCAAACATGGAACCCTGGAAGACTCAAACCCAGGTCCCGGTGCTGTGAGGCAACGGTACTAATCACTGTGCCACTCCGGGCTTCTATTTTGTTTTTCATAATGTTTATAAAGAACAAGACTTTCTTGTGATCCTGTCCAGGATAAGTGGTTATAATACGATGGATTGACATCTGAAGATCCAAGTCAATTTTTGCAGTGTATTCAAAATAGTTCCAGCTTTGAACTTCTCAGAGAATACACTGGTTATAAATAGTTTAGGCAGTTAGCTGCAAATGAACCTATTAGTCTGGGGAAGTGGGCTGGAATAAAAAAAAAATTGCTTGAGAAATCTAGCTGACATACCTATTTTGAATAACGATGGCTTTATTAGATATGATTATGTTTTTGGAAACCTATATTTACAAAAATGTATATTTCTGTCTGAAATTTGCCAGGCTTTACAAAATGACAGGTGTACGAGAGGGGATAAGTTGTAATTCTGTTGACTTGTGGGGCTGGAGTTCAACAACCTCTGTCCATGTTCATGGAGCTCCAGCAGCTCTGTGTCCCGCACAGGTACTGTCCTGGATCTCATGGCATCCGTATTAGAGGTTCAAAAAAGCATATCACGATATAGTGTTTATAAGAAGTGCATCATGTCTGTTTTTCAGGCCTGTGAAATCAACAGAACCACTCCATCCCAGAATCAACATCCGTGATGTTGGTGAATGGTTTCTCCACATTCTTCTGTCTGATATGAGTCCCAAGTTGTATGTTTTATCCACCAACGAAGCATCGTAACGGAAACAGTCTGGTTTTTCTTCAGAAACATTAACTTAGATACTAGATTTGAGCTTCATCCAAAACCCACTATTTATACCTATGGTCTCTGGTCCTAAATGCAAATAAAAAGAATTCCTCATGGCTGAATGGGACTGGATTCTGTTGTATTGATCTCCCTTTCCCTGCTTGAAACGAGCATTGGGTCCAGGGCTCCGCCAAGGACACCAGATGTGAGAAGGAGTGATGCGTTTTCCTGACCGCTTGTTTTGCGTCGCTGACTTTTTGGGGCAAACTGGCTTCCTTGGAATGAGCTCCTTTTTCGTAGTTCTGCTGAGGCAGCCTTCTCAGATTGGCCTCTCATCAGTCTCCCAGCTGATGCCGGCTCTCTGCTGATCATGCGAAAGTGATCAGCTCATGTGTCTGGGCTGTTTTTAGCCTTTAAAGAACAGTACTATTGAGTGTATGAATTCCTTTTATTACATAACTGCCTATGAATTGTGTGACTGGTAAGCATTTTTTGTCAGGTTCAGTTGTGGGTCTTGTGCTCTTCTGACTTACATACATACATACGTGATTCATTTCCCTCTCTGTGATGGAGTGATGGTCTTTTCTTATTGTCCCATCTGGGACAGGATAGTCCCAGTGATTTCTGTGCTAAAGTGTTCAGCTGGTACTGGAGAACAGGCAGAACAGCCTTTGATTTGATGGTCTGTTGGTCATTAGAGAATGTGAGCAATGGGAGAGGCCTAGTCTCTTTACCCCCCTGCTTGGCTGAGAGCTTATGAGTTATGTGGTTTTGCTATGGGTGTTTTTGAATTCCCATGTGTTGACTCACTTTAGTAAGAACAAGCTCCAGCCACTTGACTTTGTTGCTCCGGTGAGGTTGTTTTTAGAAGCAGTGTGACCTTTTTGGCACTTCAGTTTAAATTTAATTTGAGAAAAAAAAAAAACATGAGAGTCCAGCTGCCATTTCGATTTTGAGAAATGGATCCTGGCTGTGCTGTGCAACGGATTACGACTTGGACGCTCCTGGTGTCTTTTGGTAGGTCGGTACTCGATCCCAGCTGGGTCTGATGGTAGGTGGCTGCCTCTTTCCCTCTGCTGTAATCCTGTCCCCGTCCCTGCTCCCAGTATGCCTCACGCTAATGGGATTAGCGGTGGTATTCTGGTGGGAGGGGAGTTGGGAGCTCGTTCGATCGAAAACAAAAAGTCCCTTGTGGGCCGTTTGCAGCGCGGACACTGTGGCCCAGTGTTGGGAGCGCTGGCGAGGGTGCCGGAGCTGGTGACACTCGCTGACCCCGATTCTATGTTCACCCGCTGTCGAGCGTTGTGTGGTCCAGCCGCTCACACCCGTTGTGACAGGCTCTTCTATATATCCGTGTGTGTGCGACCAGCTGAGGCCTGCAGGCTGCTTGTTTGGGTCCCTAGAAAGAGCCCCTCTGTCCAGCCAAACAGATCTAAATGAGCGGTCTCATGTGAATCGGCGGGTCAAGAGGATGGTGGTGATGTTGCAATCAAGTGCTTGAGATTTCCTGTATCTGTGTGCGCCCAGGTATCACTATGGTTTATACAGAAGTTTAAGCCCACTGATGTCAGATCTTCAGCCGTAGCCAAAATATATGAGATCCTCAGGCTGGACAAGCATTGACCATTCTGATGTTATTCTTGAAGGAAGCGTAATGGCCTCCTTGGTGACGCAGGCTCCATACTGAACTGAATGAAAGGATGGCATTTCAGAAGACATGCTGAATGGACACTCATATACACCCCGGGCACATCCACCCTCAGCACATGTCTGCCCCGAGGTATCTCTCACTAACTGTTGGGCTTCTTGGGGCAATAAAAGTAGGCTGAACCTCTGCAGCGGCATTGTGACCTCCCCACGTGCTTCCCCTACTTCTCACGGGCTCGATCCATGTGATCAGTTCGGCTGTGTGCTCCTCGCACAATGGACTTGAGTAATGCTGCCGTGCCAAGGAGTTGGGACGAGACCTCTTGGGCAGTAACAGATGTTACGAATGGGGAAGAGCTCATCTGTCTTCGATTAGCTAATTGGAATTGTTGGCAATTCCTGTCTATTTTGAAGATTTTCACACTTTCACTTCAAACCAGTAAGAAGAAGACATCAATCAGCTTGGTATAATACTGGATCGTGCCTATAAAGCAATGCATGTAAAATTAATGAACATCGAGTGAAATATCGCAGGATTTGTACAGAGGCCAGATTTGTGTGTTATTGTGGCCTCTATTTGTTTGCCAAGATGGTGGTAGTGATGCGTTGTTGACTCTGTCAGAGTCGTGATCTAACAATTCCTAGGTTCGAATTCCAGAAAGAGGATGGTGCTTCACGCTTGAGTGTGTGGCCGGTGCAGCTCTTTGAATGGATTAGAATAGAATTGGCTCTCTATTCAGATGCCTGTTTGTAAATGTAAATCTCAGAGTGAGATTTCCAGAGAGATGTGGAGAGAGGGAGGCGGCTCACATTGTTGACTTTTCAGTTAATGGCCTCGCTCTCTGGGGTCCTCATCGCCCGCTGCTGACTGGCATGTCTATGCTGCTACCTGGCACCTCCTTGTTCATGTTCACGGGTCCACTGGTGGCTGTGACCTAATGCTCAGTCCTCCAGCCAGCTGATCGGCTTCAGCTGGGTCCCCCTTCAAGCTTCTCTGAGGGGTCTCAGATGACGGTTCTCAGCTTGTCTAAGGGTTAGCCCTTCGCTGCTGGCCTGGGCCTGTTTACCTCTTCTTTTGGTCTTTGGTCTTTCTCTTAGCTGAATATTGAGGGGTTCTCTCAGGTCCTCTACCATGAAGGCTGGTTCATACTTCTCCACACAAGCACAACACTCGCGTATCCACTCTGCAACTGCGTACACAGAAACGTTCATACTTCTCCGGTCAAGCCGTGTACTTTGCAAACGTTAGAGTGGATACGTCTGCTAGTATGCTTGCGGAGAAGTATGAACTAGCCTTTACTTTTGCTTGCTGTGCTGCCTTGTGGGCTGAGGGTAGGAAGTATGGCATTTCTGTGGTGTGGATGCATCAGCGAGACGTGGCGTTGAAGTGATCTTCCGAGGGGGGTAGTCAAGTGAGAAAAGAAATGCGTTGGGGTTAAAATCCATGTCAAAATCAATTTTAAAGCTGTTTTAGGATGTAATTTCATCCAGTTCATTGATTGCAGTTTTCTCATGTGATCACAACAATGACGCATGTGTCTCCTACCGCCATGGTGTCTGAGATTACACTCTGCTCTCAGTTAGTCAGTTTAACCAGCTTTAGTCCTGGTAGTGGCTGACTTAGCATGCCATAGATTTGCTTTGTCAGGGGTGGTTGCTGAGGCTAAAAAGGTTTAAAAAAAGGCCGTGAAAAAGACAGAAGTGCACAAAACGCTCAGTTGTTGTTATAATCCTAATTACAGCCAGTGGCAACACTTCTCCTGAAGTAACAACAGGAATAAAATTAGCTCTGTAAACAATTTAGCTGCTTTGCGTGCTTCCAATGGCGCCGATGATTAACAGGGACTATGGGACTAAAATCAATGTGAGCTCATTTGGATTTTTCGTGCCTTCTGTTGGTAAGCAGAAGCTGATGGTTCTGTTCATCTCCCTGGACCATCAGGTATGTTGAGCTCTTTAAAACGCTGTTGAAAAGTGATGTTTCCTGTGACCCAGTGGCTGCTAAAAAGCTGCTAAAACCCAGGCGGAGAGAAACTGGGATGAAATTTGCTGATAAGAGACGTACTGGGCATGATGCTCCAGCAGTAGACCCAGTAACATCAGTGTGGAAAAGACAGATTGTAGAAGGTAGGTGTGTGTTTGTGTGTCTGGTCCAGCAGCTCAGAAGAGGTCTGGAAAGGCACTAAATTTGTTTTGCTACTTCAGACCAAGAGCCAAGGCACAGCTGAAGCCAAATCATGTGTAGAAACGTGTGTAGAAACTAGTATTCTAATCACATACTGTCACATGTAGAGAAAAAAGCAAGGTTGTCCGACACAGACATGTATGTACTCATGCACTGAACTATGTGGCCCTTTGACCTGAGGAAAAAAATGCTATGAGGGGAAAAAACAATAACAAGAACTTTGTGTTGGAAGATCATTGTCATCCCTGACCTTTGACCAGTACTTAATGTTTCTGGTCAATGGAATTGTGTATTTTGATGGTTGTATTCCAGAACCCCATAACAGATCATCAGAAGTATATAAATGTTATTTGAAACAATGATTGATGAAAATCCTTGGGTGGGACGAGATTCAGCTTTTCAGTGTTTGTCAGTCATCTTGAAGAGAGCGGACATTCGAAATGAGATTGATCAAGCAGTTTAGCAGTTCAGATTTGGGTTAGGTTCATTTGTGATCCAAATATGTCATGCCTGCAAAGGCGAATAGAGTAATTGAATGGCAGTTATTGCTGTGTTTAATCCAAGAGCGTGAAATGTACCTCCTTTGGAATAATGCTTAGAGAGGAAATGCTCATTAAACATTCCTGACCATTTATGGTGAGAGAGCATTTGTCTTGTAAATGTGAAGGAGACCAAAGTAATGTTCCCTCAACATTCATAGGCATTGTCTTCAAGCCACGTGGGTGGTCCAAGCCCTGGGCTATGAGAATGCCGATTGGGTGCCTTTGCCGTCATGTCACTGCTAATGATCCAATGACAGCTTGGTGTTTTAATTTGCTCTGATGAATCAGAAGCGTGTTGAGTGCATAATTTCTGTCTGACATCTGATTGGGTATGTTGGGACCTAAGGCCGGTTTGTGATGAAGCAGGGGGAACCTGTCTGTCCTCTAACAGATATTGATCTCCATATCCTAATGGCACATTTTGAAATGTTCTTGGAACCCTTTTTAAAAACAACCCAAAATCCCTTATTTGCATTGTGAAGATTTCCAGTGTATCTGATTTATGATCCTTCCAAGCATCAGCTTTCAAAAAGAAGGACACACTATGACTAGGTGGTTCAAATTATATTTCACAAAGAAATTATTTTTTTTACTTGATGTATTTCCAAATGATGGTGTTCCGAAGCAGCATTTTATTTCAACATGAATAGCTATGATTAGAGGACATTGGCATGCCTTTTGTAAGTCGCCAAGGGACTGCTGGTCTCAGACTTTCCCATAGGAGATACTAGCGGGGGGTTCTCTGATAGATGACAGTATGGCCCAGTATGTGTTTGCAAGGACTGTTAGAGATGTGGTCATTCGAGAAACGTCAAGCTGAGCATTTGAACATTACTTTGTTGAACTCAAGACTGGCCGTTTGTAGCACTGTTCTTCTCCACCTTATGTCTTCCCTTTCTGTGGTTTGGTGTCTTCCTGCAGTCCAATGTCATTTTTATAGACCCATCTCAGAATCCATTTTTCCACTTATATCCCCGCCCACTGAAGACGCTAACTATGCTAACCATGTTAATCATACCAAGTACCCATAAAGAGGAGATTTTAACATTTTCCGTCGTCCTGTGTACTTGTGCTGTATCCATTGTGTTGCTCCAAGGCTGTGACTCCTCAAGTTTCTATTAAGCCAAAAGGGCCTATTGGCGTGTCATGTGACCTTCACCGCCATTTTTAGGTCTTTTGTATATGTTTGCTTTACCGCCTGACCAGCTTGAGGCAGCAGCAGGCTGCTGTAAAGCAGGGTCACGTCTGAGAACAGTCCCTGGGTGCCGTCTCCTATCAAGGCTGTGCTTTGGAGGAAACGTGTCCAAGTGCTCGTTAAGGCTGTCAAGATGACGTTTAGCAGTTTTATTTCCCATTGTGCAATTTATTGATCACTGTGACCACGAATGTTAGACATCGTTTCCTAATATAAAAATAGGCTATCATCAGTGAGACTATTGCATTTGGGTCTTTGGTGGATGATGTGTTATAACAAATTGAATTGACTAATTCAATGAAATTCTCAAAAAATTCTAGCAGTCAGATGAGTACAGGGTGATTTATTTATTTTTTTTCCCCCCACTGATGAGTTGGCCTAGGCTTGGGAGCAGAGGGAAACATGCAGTTAAATGAATAATTACTAGGAGATCATTTTTAGTAAACAAATTGCGTCATTAACCTGGGGTTTGAAATGCAGTGATGTACGTTGTCTGTATTGTGCCTCTGTCAACTTTCTAAATACAGTACTTTGTTCAAGCAGTGTATTTATCACATACTTTGAATTTACTATTTTCCGTTGTGTATCTTGTATTTATTCTCTTTCTGCAATATAACTAATTGTTTCTTTTTTGTTGTCATGGTATCTCCAAGTTTCCGGTGGCCTTGTTTGTATACCAGAGATAGACCCAAAACACCTGCTGGATGTTTTGTCCGGTTTGTGATTTTTACATATTACCAAAGAGAGTGATGTGAAGGTGCTGGTTAGATGTGGTGATAAGGATGCTCTGCCGGGGGTAACGGCCTTTTACAACTGAGGATTTGTGGTCATCATACATATATTTCATTAGAAGCACCTCCCTGGACCTCTGGATGCCACCCTGTACCCTGGTTTCCTGCATGCGGTAGTGCAGCTTTTAGAAATCAGTGTATTAAAATAATGGAGTACATGCAGCAGGCCTGCAGCACGTTGACACCACTATGTTTCAGGCTGGAGCAGCACTACCCGTGGCCTGGGGGCTTGTTGGGTTCAATCAGCTGCTCTGTCACACACCGCCAAACTGAACACAGCACCCCACTCGTAGGTCAGAGTGCATCACGCTTTCATGCTTGCTGGACAGCTGACAGGTACTCAAGTCGTCTGTGGCAAGCCCTCGGGAGGGCACCATCGCCCCTAATGAGCTGAGCTCTGAAGTGCCACTCACCAGAATATTGTCAGTGTTCGAGATAATATTCAGATTGTCTGTCTTTGGAAAGGGTAGAGCAGGTGGAATCTTCTAGCCGCCAGTCCCTGCATCTGGGAAGGTCCAGCTTATCCTTGGGATCCAGCTGGTAAAGCATACCACGGCCCTTTAGGGTACTCCATGGTTGTGATTCCCGCAAACACTTCCTGCCAATTTTTTCACTGTGTCGAATCACTTGGAGTAGGGCGGAATGTGATTGTATTTCTCATATCGATCATCTCACTTTGAACAGACATTTACTGTCACCCTCGTCTCTCTGCTTTCGCAGATTACATTTCAAGTGCCATGGTAGAGCCTTTTAATATGAGGGATTATACACTATTAGGTCGACATTTGAGGTTGTCGTACACTTTTACCTTATCCCTCCTCTTTAAAGCGATATGCTCAGTCATATTGATGACTGTAGTCATTAGCACATCCTTCCTGAGATTAGCGGCAGTTCTTTGTTTGTTCGAGTTGAAGCTCATTTGACTGCTGATATCCGTTTTGGCGGCTAGGAACCCCAGTGTGAGTGGTTTCCTCTATTATGACGGTGCGCAGGTGGCCCCTGTACCTACCGCAGGAAGCCTGCAGATAATGGAATGTTGCTGGATATGAGTCAAATTGATGTAGCAGGCGGTGAATTAGGCCCCTTTGAACTGGTTATATTGATATATCGCTGTAATATCCCAACATAAACAACATCATTTGACTCCAAGGACCCCTCCCCCTGCTCTCCCTTGTTTGCTAAATAGCAGCAGTAACTGATGACAAGGGGGGAGACCATTTTGTTGCTGCCCGTCTGGGCATTTATCTTTCATCTTATTATTCCAAAGCCCAGGGTTACCTTTGTTCTGTTACCTAAATGAGTGAGGGGTCATTTCTCTTAGCTAACATTTGAACCCTAGTAGCACTGAGGGGCTGACTGACTGTTTTTTTTCCTCTTTTTAACTGTTTAATAATTGCTTCATCATGCGTGGACCCACAACTCTGTCAATGATAGGCGCTTAGAAGATAGAAAGATGGACGTATACAATGATGTGTATATTTAAAAATGTATAATATTATTAGCATTTTTCAGGGTTGTAGCTAGAAATTCTGAGCAATATGTGTCATATTTTTTAAACAGTTCAATAAAAGGTATTTCATAATAACCTCCATCTTCTACGTATAATCCTTAGATTTGTATTTTGTAATAATTTTGTGGTTTTCATTTAAGGCTGAACGATTTTAAGAAAAAAATCTAATTGCGATTAATCTGACAGATATTGTGATTGCGATTTGACTTGCGATTATTTTTTTTTTAATGATTATTTCAGTATTCACTGTGTGTGTGTGTGTGTGTGTGTGTGTGTGTGTGAACTGTAACGGAACATAACCATACACTGAAATATGAACTCTGCTATACACTAATCCAAAGAATAGAAATGTATAAATGAAATCCAAAACGTTTTTATTTTCACAAAAATGATATAGAACATACACCTAATGAACCGTAGAACAATTCTGACAAAACTTAAGTTACGATAAATAAATTATAAAAAAATATAAATCTGGATAATACAAAATGTAATTGAAAAACCTTTTTGTAAACATCAGAAATTCCCTGTATATTCTGTAAATACTGATAAAACAATTATTTGCTGAACAGCCGGATAAAGTGCAGAACAAATAAGAACTAAAAATTGTGCCCAACGTCAGAAGTGTCTCATTTACTTGCTTTCATTAAACCCCAACAGATTTTTTGACAAGAACACCAACATGTCTACCTTTGCTGGTTTCAGACATGGACGCTGACATGTCACTATGTTGCCCCCTGCACTAAACAGTCTCTCTGATGGAGAACTTGTTGCTGGTATGCAAAGATATTTGCGTGCTAATTTGCTTAGCATCGGAAAGTTAATTCTGTGAACTTTCCACCAAGACAGGGAATCATTTTCTCCATCAGTGTTAGGGGTCATTAGATAGATGTTCAGCTGAACTTCCATGGACAGCAGATGAAGAAGTGGGCATAGTGCTGATCGTAAAGAAGCTGCCCAGTGATCTCTTTCCCTTCTTCTGGGAGGATGACTCCGCCTCTGCTTCACTTTGATGAACAATGTCTGTGGTGCTGACACGAGTCCTCTTCTCCTGCAGAACGCGAACGACATTGTTGAAACTTTGCGGTTTGATGTTGGCATTGTTAAATTAAAATCACATACAGTATCTCTGGAATATTGTGTAATTTTTATTAACTTGTATTGCATATGGCATCTTGAATGCACTGAACTGCGCATAAAAACAATACAAGTCAGGCTTTCATGCTTCCTGTTCCATTTCAGTCTTCGCTTTTTCTTTAACAACTGGGACATTTTCTTTGCTGATGTATTTGATCTTGAATCTGGGATCAGGGAATGAAGTGATGTCCAGAAGCTCAGGGTCACTGTGTTTATCCTCCAGATAGGCAAGAGCTCTAGACTTTGCCTTGCTTAGTTCTGTATCCTCACCATTTTCTACCAGAGTGGATCGATGTTCTCAGAAGATACAGAACTGGCTTCAGGTATGACACGCTAACATAAGCTTCATCAGAGAGGGCATCTGTAAACTCCTGTAGAGGATGAAGAGCATTGTCGATTTATTCAAGAACGTCAGTGTCCTGCCAAGTGGGAACCAAGTGACGGGTCTTTCTGTCTTCAGACAGAACTTGAGACAAAGCTTTTCTTCGCTCCAGCACCTTCCCAATCATCTTCTGCCCCATCGTGTTGGACATTCTGTGATAAGGGAATGTTCTGGCAGATCAAATTCTTTCTGCACCTCTGTAAGTCTGATTCTTTTCTTCCAGCTATGGGAAAAATGGGCAACTAGCTGTTTACAGAATTCTGTTGCCCGAATGACTCTTGGGTCATCTTTCACAGCATTTTCTGTGGGAAAATAAAGTTAAAAAAAGAAAAAGTACTGTATTACATTTTGGAAATGTATTAACCACAATGATGATAAGAGCAATTCACCCAACAGTGACTAGGCTAATTCAAATAAACTAAATCACTGTAAATATGTATGTGAAATTGTAGTTCAAACGGTAATATACTGTCACGACATCCACCTGGCACCCACCCCAGTGGGCACCCGTCACAAAACCATGTTCAGCGTTTCCCCTACCATTATATTAAGAGGACGCCACACAGAAGCAAATGGTCAGCGACTAGCGCGCAGGTTTCGAGCCCATTCCCGGCCGGACTAACCGCCACAGATTCTGCTGACGAATCATAAATATTTCCCGCTTGGAGCACTTTAATCTCCACCGGACGCACCACCGAAATATAAATACCTACAACGATCATTACCTTCATTCTTCGTTTTGTCAATAAATTAGCCCTTTCGGACTTGCGTTAACTCGCCATTCAGTTGTCCGAATTGTTTTCCTTGCACGCCCGCTACAAAATATTTTCACACACAAACGGGAACAGAGAGGGTTCACTTACCAATCACCAGATATAGCCTGTGCCCGGAACACTGCAGTCTCGTCCACTGGTCTCGTTCCACGGCTTTAACTACGTTGGCTGCATTGTCTGTGGTGACGCACGTCTGGCCTTCTTCTTTTAAACCCCAGTTTGACAGAAGCTCCTTAAGACCCTGGGCTATGTTTTGTCCTGTATGATCTTCTGGAAAGTATGCTGTCTGAAGACAGCGACTATTCAACTGAAAGTTCTCATTAATGAAGTGCACCGTGAGGCTCAAGTATGGCTCGGTCGTCCTGCTGGACCACAAATCCGTCGTTGTACAATAAAACTCCACATGATTTAGTTCTGCTACAGCTTTCTCCCTTCATTCAGCATACAGTTGAGGGATGGACACCTGACTATTGTATGTGCGCGACGGAATGTTATATCGTTTGTAAAGCGTATAAATTAGCTTTTGAAAGCTGTCTTTCGTAACGGTGTTCGACACCGAGGTAATTTGTTATTGCGTTCGTTATTTCCCTGTACCTACGTGAGCTCTTGTCAAAAGGAGTCAGTTGCATGTGATTCTGTAATAGAAGTCTGCTTTCTTGTATCTTGGGAAGCACTGCATTCGGCTGGCTTTTTCGCAGGAGCTTTACAGTCATCATACTGCTGCCTGTGGTGATTTCTTACTGTAAGTGTTGATATAAATTTGTTGTGTTAATAGTGGCAATAATGGCAATAGTTCGACAACACATTTTACACATTACTTTCACCTGATGAAAATTGTTTTTTTTCTAAGCCAAAATACTTCCATATAACAGCAGTGCTGCTTTTCTTAGGCACCAAGTCTTTGACCTCCGCAATTTTGGCATCTGCAGTAGCCATTTTCAGCAGCGTCACACGTTTACTTGTGCGTTTATTTGTTAGTGGGCGCCTCTTTAACTTGGGACACATCTGATTGGTGAGCGTAAGCGGATACACACTCCTGATTGCTGAACATGACTGTCTATCACACGAGGACTTTGACGCAATGTGATTAACTTACGGGTCTGATTAAAGAGTTTCCAAAATAATCGCAGTCGTTGCGATTTGCTAATCGCGTTGTTTCAAATCACGATTTCGATTTGAAACCGATAAATCATTCAGCCCTACTTTCATTACAGTCTTATATTATTTTATAATGCAAATGTGATTACTTAAATGGTTAAAATTATATTTCACAATAAAGTTCAAATTTTCATATGTATTTCCAAATGATGGTTTTCCGAAACAGCTTTATATTTCAAAATGCTGCTTTTCATATTCGTGTACTTTGACGTTTGTATAGTAATAATTTATCTCCTGAAAGGTCATGCTATGGAGGACAGGGGCAAAACCCCATTATATTTGATAGTATCTTTGATTTCTGTGTATGCCTTGATGGAAAGTGCTGAAATATTCATCGGCCAAAGAATCCTTTATATTGGGGAGAGGAAAGTAGCTAAACTAATGTTTGTGATGAATACTAATGCCTAATCGCGCCCATCTCTGCCTAGTCACATGGGCACAATGGGCATCCGTGATGGTGGGCATATAAACGCCAGCCTGAGAACACGCCCTGAAGTGTCTAGTTACTAAGGAATCGGTGCACTTTCAATGTCAACCACAGCAGCGACTGTATTTATTGGGTAGAGGTTCTTCTTATTAATTCTAGAGTAATGGACCCAATCCCAGCAGGAAATTGCACTCGCCCACGCTGAGCTGCAAATGCAGTATTTGGTCCAAGACGTCCTTCTAATTCCCTAATGTCCCCAAAGAAGGGTAGTTCTGAAGAAAGGTACAGAAAAACACAAATAGCCACCTACCCATGGTATTGACCATGAGAGAATCCATATTTATTACTTAAATACTTCTAATACTCATGCTCATAAGAATCTCCTCCATTAATGGCTTCTTTGGTAAATCAAGACCACCTAGATGGTGGCCTCCATAGTCATAAGGAGACATCTGTCTGCTGCTTATATGGCTCTGTGTACTCCTAATTATTGTGGCTCATTAAGGGCATGGAGCAGACTGGCTTGACCACTCTTATACTAGTTGGTTTGCCTGTGTAAAAAAACAGGGATGTAATCACCTGTCCAGTCACCTACCCAACAGCTGTGACCTCTGACACACGTCTGTTTTTTTTTTTTTCTTTTACATCAAGAAGCAGGTTGACATTGGTGCTGGAGGAAGACATGTTTTTTGGTCCCTGTGCTGTGTTGTGGTGTTTAACCTGACTGCTGAAGGTGAAGGAGTTTCTATATTGATTCACTCTGTAAGCCATAGTTAGTTACTGATATTTAACCTCCTTTGAGCTCTTTCTTGTGTTAAGTGGATTTTGTAGGTTGTTAAAACAAAAACTATGAATGGACTCATTTCAATGGACTCGAAGCTTGTTTTAGATTGGGGGGGCCTGTGCCTCTGTCCTGACGGTTGTTTGTTTGAATCTCATGGTTGGCAGAGTCATCATCTAACTGTAGGGCCCTTGAGCAAAGATCTCAACCCAAAAACTGCTCCAGGGTGCTGGACACTGGCTGATCCTGCACTCTAGCCCCAGGCCTGCCTCACTTGTATGTTGTTCAAGGCAAAATTGTCTGTTAAATAAGTTAATGTCACACACTGTAATCTAGGAATGAGTCTTTTTGGGAACAACGGGACGTATTTGTGAACCCAGAAAAGATGAAACATTAATCTTCCAAAATGGCTGAGTAGCATATGGATATGAAGGAGATGTCATATCCTGTTTTGAGATGCCCTTGACTCTGAACACAAATGTGTACGTTTTTTAGCTGCTTTTTAGAGACCCTTATTGGTCCTCTGGCCTTAGGTTCCTAGGGGGTAGTTTGAGGCTCACTAGAATAGGCCTCTGTGCCTGTGATTGGGAGGCTGGCGGTTAAAATCGCATCCTTTGGTAGAAAAGTTACATCCCCATTAGGCCCTTCAGCAAGACACTCCACCCCTGAAAAATACTCCAGGGGGTGCTGATCCCAAGTAGAGTAAGACAGATATGTGAAACCTAAAGGCATTTCTATGCACAGTGGTACCTTGGTTTGCAGGCATAATTCATTTTGGAAACATGCTTGTAATCCAAAGCACTCGCACATCAAAGTGGATTTTCCCCAAAAAAATAATGGAGGGTTATTTTGTATATGTAATACTCGAATTGCAAGACCTCGTTCATTTATCAAGTTAGATATCAAATTTTTGTGTATCTTGCAAAAC
>JAABNX020000070.1:29558391-29575718 GCA_015163995.2 Mormyrus lacerda
TCGCTTTAGAGTATGAGTGCACTACCCCCCCCCCCCCACCAGGCACCTGTTAAAGTAGAAGATATCAATAGCTGCCTTTGCAAATCTGACAGCAGTGGTCTCCAATGTTTTTTACATTTACAAAGAAAATTATCTGGAGAGCTACTAAGTTGCAACAGTATGTTTTGCCAGCTGGGGAGTCTCGCCTGAAATTCTGTCAACATGACGGGTACATGCATAAATTGCTTTCAGGTACTGTAGCACTACTAATGTTAAACTTACTAGAATGTCCCCTTTGTGTGCAAGTCGAGTCTGACAGTCTAGTCAGAAGTGTGTCCCCCCCCACCACATGCCACTGTGTCCTGGGCAGCTCCCGCTGCCTGTCAATCCTCTGGAAATAAAACTGTTGGTGAAAGTGAGTGACCCACTGAGAGTTTGAAGTTATGGGCACAGGAAGACTGACTTCCTACAGGAAGGGATTAGCTGGTGCTTAAAATATTTAGGAAATTCAAGCTGTTATAGTAAAGGACACTATTCGCAGTATAAAGTAGCAGCATGAAAGCCTGTCTTACTCCATTACTATGAGTGATAATGTAGCTTTTATTTCAGCTTGTGGGAGAAAAATTCTTTTGGAGTGTGTGTGTTTTTTTCAATTCAGCAGGATGTATTGTCAGTCTGGAAATCGAACAAGAGACCTTTATGCAAAAAGCAGGGTTTTACTGATTATCCGAAGAAATTCAGCCCCATAATCCAGCGGCGAACACATCATCGATTTCAGGAGGCTCATATTTGCATCCTTCATTGAATCACATTGGTGTGATACTGTGACATGTTGAATCTGAAGTTAAGGGGTGAGGATTTCTGGTATAAGGAGGTCAGATCTCCTAACATTGCCTACCTGCACTGTTAGAGTTTATCATAACGTAACATCTTAAACATGGATAGATATTAGCTTTTGTATTGCTCCAGGGATGAGTATTTACTGCATTTCCTACTAAAAGATAATGGAGGCTGTGATGCTTTTTGGCTGTAGCTTTCTTTTTTTCTGCCATTCAGCATTCCTACGATTATCTTGTGGTGTCAAGTGGCCCTTTGAGACTGTAGCTCTTACCCTTGTTTGCTCTCTTGTTTATTTTTCAGCCGTGCAATTAAAACCAACCAGGACCTCCTTCCAGAAACTCCCTGGACAAACATCTTCTATGATGATTTCTGGGGAACGCTTCTCACCCACAGCGGCAGCCATAAGTCTTATCGGCCCCTGTGCACCCTCTCCTTCCGCCTGAACTACGCTGTGGGTGCTTTGGATCCATGGGGATACCATTTGGTCAACGTGGTGCTCCACTGCGCTGTCACAGCCCTCTTCGCCCACCTTTGTCGCTCTTTGCTGGGTGGAGGCCGCTGGACACTGATGGCCGGGCTGCTCTTCGCCTCCCATCCGGTGCACACGGAGGCAGTAGCTGGCGTGGTGGGACGGGCAGATGTTGGGGCAGGATTGTTCTTCCTGCTGTCGCTCCAGTGCTATGAGCAACACTGCGCCCTTGGTCTGCCCTTGGCCCAACTCTCATTTCGCTCCTGGGCCTGGTTCTTGGGTAGCCTTGCTTGTGCTACCTGCAGCATGCTCTGGAAGGAGCAAGGGGTCACTGTGCTGGCCGTGTCAGCCGTCTATGACGTCTTCATCCTGCAGCGTCTCAAACTCCGACAGCTCTTCCTCCTTCTCCACAAGGTACCTGCTGTTAATCTTGTCTACGTCTGTTAGTTTCTGATAACATGTTGCTATTATTTCTTCCAGAAATCCATTATTTGAAGCCAAAAAAGTGTGTGTCTGTTTGTAGACAGCTGGAGGTTGCTATTCATTAAGGGTTTCTTTTGGAAAATTTTGCTTGTGCTGGCAAGGAGATGTATGATTGGGTAAATTGGATCTTTTTGTCCTTGCTTGTAAATGAGAGGAAAACATGAAAGTTAAAAACTGAGCGTAGAAACAAAAGACATGTTTACTATTTGAGTGTGTGGGGGAGAGGTGACTATCTCTCTGGGAGGCTGTGGCTAGCTGTCTCCTTTTGCAGTGCGGTGGTAGTCTCTTAGCGTTCCCAGCCTGCAATTCAGAATTAATTGGATAATCTTTAGGAGCTGTTGGCACTGTGATGCCTTCTTAGATGTTTCATTTATAGGGCTGAGTCAACCTGAATGAGCTGCTGTAGATTTATAAAGAGACGGACATTCACCGTGGGATGGGCTGGTATGGGATCATGGGGTGTTTTGGCGGTGAACACAAGGCATTGAACACGACCATAAAATGCTGGAGTAGAACTCTCTCAGTGTAGCAGGAGGTGGATGGTGGATGGTGGATAGAGATGGGGGGTGGGCAGAGGCTGGGCATATGGGTATGTATTAGTTACTGGACCCAACCCCGACGAAAACGACACGGGTTCTGCTCGTTCACCCCTTCTGCTGCCAAGGTCCTGTTACAGGGAATAAGATCGCACCTCCTAAACCCGCAGAGGTCAGTCTGTTCCTTGTGCTTGGGCTATCAGCTACCTAGTGCTGCTTATGATTCATGTCAGACTGAGGCGAGGAACATGTGTGTTTCAGTCAAAGTAGAGGTAGATGCCCCACATAGTTCCTGCCATATTCCTGCTCAGTTTATCTAGTCAGATGATAGGGTCTCTGATTATTTCGTTATGACTAGATTAAATACCTCCAGTACAATCAGAGCTGCTTATTTTTATCCCCTCCCTAATCGGTTTTTCTTGGTCTACCTGTTTACCACAGGCCAGACTCATATGTTCTTTGGATCAATGTCTTTATACGTGGAGTCCAATCAGTGTTAAAAAACTGAAGGAACAAAATCTCTGCAGCATATTGCCAAGTCGAAACAGTGGTTAAATTTCATTTTGATCTCAGGATAAATCTGTGAGCATGAGCATGTTTTTGTCCAGAATATGAAAACACCAATGTGAAGAAATAGAACAAATGGCGGTGGCATAACGTCCCAACATTCAAAAGTACAGCTGATCTGGTTTAATGAATGTTTCGTCTATAGCCGATGCCTATACAGGGGCCTGTGAGTTGTTGAGGGCTGTTCCTTCATTGATGCGTCATACACCTACCACGATCCCTTGTCTCTGAGCTGTTCAGTCATCCAGAAATGACCTGAGCCTCTTCTGATTAGGGTGTAGTGTCCCCCATGCCATCTGTGTTCTCTTGGTGATGCTGATAGTGAAGGATTTACATGTAATCATTTCAAACCAGTGGAGGGTGTTGCTTTTGTCTCAGAGTGTTTCCCCATCACTTCCCTGTAACCAATTGCCACAGTCGTTGTGTTTAGGGTCAAGAACATTAGAGATGCACCGGGCCTATCCGTGCTTCTGTTCAGTATACTTTTAGCAGGAGCAGCATATAATTCCCTTGTGTTAATTCATCCAAAGCCCCAGATGAAATGCTGTTTATGGATGGTGTTTTTTTTTTGATTGATCATAGAGCCAGAAGTTTAAACTCCCCCTGAGTTCTTTGAAATTTATTTTATTAGCAATGGCTGCTGTTGCTAATTTAGCTTATGGTCTGTATGGTGGTATTCTTGATCCTTCCGTGTATCTCTGAAGTCGTGTGTGAACTCTGCAGGTCTCTTTGGATCTTGTCACCCCCTCCTTCAGCAGGAGCTGGGCACAGCAACAAACCAGCAGATTAGTGAGGTCGCTGTCTGCCAAATAACAGAGACTTTGTGTGCGTGATGCGATTGCAGTTATTTCCTGCCCGAAGAGTGAAGCCCGCTGTGGACAGTCCCCCTCTCTCCTTGACAACATTCCCTCTCACCAGGCTCTGCCTGGATGGATCCATCTCTGCTTTGCTTTTTTTGTTATTTTTCATGGCTTCTGTGTCTGACTTTCCATACCTTGGAGTGTCTGTCTGCCAGCAGCAGAGTTTCCCATCTCTACCCCAGCAGGAATCTCTGGCCTCCTCCCATTGGCCCCGGTGATTTGTTTAAACTGCCCACTCGTGTGACATTTTCCTAGTCAGCTTCACTCCAAAGATGCAGCATTTCGTTTTTCACCTACCAGTAAAATATTTTTTATACTTTTCTGATTTTATCCAGTTCTTCTAGGTAGTTACATGAATCTTAACTGTCAATGTGTCAATGTTCAACTCCAGCTAATTTGCCAAAGCATTACAGTTATCTCCGTCTCAGATTTACCGATGAGCATTACAGTCTGGGTGTTTTACGTGGTCGCCAGACACCGTGACTTGTGGTATTGGTCGTTTTGCTTAGATGTGTGTCGTTCATTTAAGATGGGGGTTCGGAAAATACCATTTTAGAGGTTCACCACTCTTTCCTGTCCATTGCCTGATTGTTCAATTAATAGCTGGATGATTCCCATGAGAAGGTTCTGAATGTGCTGTAATGAAGGAGGAGTATGCTTCTTTAATGCTGAATATAGAGTGCTCATTATAAAGCCCAAGTGAATGTCTGGGTTGATCTGCTTTTCAGATAAAGCCTAGTGTAAACAGATCAGGTTTTCATCGACTGACAGCCAGATGCAGACATGCGGCGTCAGACGTAATTGGTCCCTGTTATGCGTTTTCTGCCCATTAATTAGCTTTGGGCTTTGCTGAAATAACAAATTAATAAAAACTCAGGCAAATATTCACCAGTAGTTAGTGGTGGTGGCATATAGCTATTTAATGCTTAATTTGATTAATTTAACTAGAATAAAAGGCTTTTTGAAGCTTTTGTGGCATTACTCATGCAGTTTGATAATAACCGCTTAGTTTGGGTTGTGATGATCTCTGAGGAAGTATGGAGGGTCAGTCAGGGCAAAATGCAGTGGAGACACTAGTCCCTAAGTTGAAAATCACACACTGACAGGAAGAGAAGCAGATAACTTAACCCTTTGAGTCTCGAAGCAGCACTGATAACCCACTCATTTGCATATAACGCTATTCAAATGATGATAGTACAATGATCCCAAGGATGTTACTGGGTCAAAAAAAGGTGTGAAAACTCCCATAAAGAACACATGTCTGGGTTTTGTTTACATTGATTCAGGAGCTGCAACCTTTTATTTTAGTTTTCACTGAGGAAATGCAGTATATATACATCACTGTATATTCAATTGTCTACTACAAATGTCACTTGTTTTCTAATTCTGATTGCTACTGTAGAAACTGGTCTTTACAAATACATGCAAACTGTAGGTAATAGGGGTGTAACAATGCATCGATTTGTATCGATAAATCGATTCAACAGCAAATGATCCCATGCATCGATGTGACCACATAAATATCGATTTTCTCACCTGTTCCAGTATTGCTTTCATGATTCACTCTATAGTATACATGATCTACTCTAGGGGTGCCCAATACGTTGATCGCGATCTACTGATCGATCACAAAGGTAGTCTGGGTAGATCGTATGGCATAAAAACTAGAGGATGGATGACGCGTTCAACTGTGCCAGTTGCTGCAAATCTTTAGCAAGCTACCGAGTCGCCTAGTTAGCCTCCAATTTATTTCTACTAAACTTGAGAAAGGGTATAAAAAGGAATGGGGGGGCTAGACCAAGTAAAAAGCCAAAAACCTACCACTTCCATACGGAATGGGGGGAGGACTTTTTTTGTCCACCATGTCATATTCGAAGGGCGTTTGCCTCATCTGTCAGTCTACCGTTGCTATACCGAAGAATGGAAATGTGGAGCGGCATTTTCCGACTGTTCATAAAAACTACGACATTAACTTCCCTCCGAAAAGCGAGTTGAGAAAGAGAAAGGCGAAGAAACTAAAATCCCAGTTCAATTCAAAAATACTTTATTTATCCCAAAGGAAAATTAATAATAATAATAATAATAATAATTAATACATAATAAATTTCAAATAATACTCCATATTTTATGCATAAATATATGCTTTGCATTTTTATAGAAGGTAGATCATTCTACTTGGTCATTTATAATTAGCTCACAGGCTAGCTTACCTTCAGAGCGTGTGATTCGATCAACAGAGCACACGATCTCCTGAACACGTTGACCATTTAATTTTTCTTTAAAAATAACCTCTCAAAGCAGAATACTGACATACTTGTTTCGCCACAGAAGTCAGTCATGTTGATCTTCCTCATTCTACATGTCTGTTCATGCAATGATTTTTATTTGACTTTATTGCGCTTTATTTTACTACCTGCCTTTAGACTGTGCAAGATAGACTACCAGTACACAAGGGGACATACAGATGTCACAGGCACACACAAGTGTGTGTGTGTGTGAGCATGTAAATGTGTGAGTACCAGTGTTAGTAACTCTGTAGCCCTTCTCTGACACCTTCCCCTGGAAATCCATTAATATACCATCCCAGCAATCACAGAGACAACTGCTCGTTGTGAAAAGGCATCCAAGTACCCCCCCCCCCAGCCACCCAATTCCCTATGGCTTCATCTGCCAAAGGTGAAATAGCTTTTTGTCATCACTCTCCTCTCCCCGAAGTTTCATGATCATGAAGAATGATGTCTTCATAGCCTCTTCATAGTTCGGTGTGCAGCCTTGGCCTCAGCCAGTCCCGTATCGCCCTACCAATCCGTGCGTGATGCTTGTGTGCGGCCAGTACTGGTGAATGTGCTCGGGACCGGGCAAATGATCCTGGTCGACATGCTCATGCCTGGTCACATGATGCTCGTGAACGTGCTCGTTGCTGGTCATGTGACGCTTTTAAAAGTGCTTCTGGACAGCTGCATGATGCTGGATGGCGGCCACCTCCCTGCTGCATTGATTAATCATAATCTGAAAGGCTTGTGTCAGCTCCATGCATCTTTGCCGTAAATTACGCCGTTGAAGGCCAGTCGATTATGCAGACATTCATTTATTTAGGAAGGATTTACGTTCTCAGTCATTTATGACGCCAGAATAGCATTGACTTGTCTTGTTTTGTTTTCAGAATATGTGGTTCTTTGAAAATTTCCAGTGGCTTTATAAAAATGAGCTCTCTTGGTGTTATCTTTCATACAATTAGTCGCGATTATGTGCTTGTGCAGATTATCCATATAATACAGTGTCATTGGCCATGTTCGTACAGCTGCTGCTTCTGTGCCTCCCTTGGTAATACTTTAATGGTATTCACATATATTATGACTGGCTTGTCTGGTCTATTCAGTTTATGGGGAAATGTGTGTTTTACGATCTCATTTTCTGCCTGAGGAATCACTGAAGTTAGTCACATAAACTCCTGGCCCAGAGAGCGTGTTTCTTTATAATATGACCTGCAGGTCATTGTTCATTAATAGTGTGTAGTTTATGCTCATTGGTGAGGCATTGGAACATCCCACTGGCCTCAGGAACTGCCCCAGACACTCCACATTCTGGTATACTGTGGGGCTGCGATGTTCATAAACTAGATGAATGAATAGACTAGTAGCCTTATTTGGTAGAGAAGCAGACAACTTAACCTTTTGAGTCGTCGAAGCACCACTGATTGCCCACTTATTTGCATATAACGCTATCCATGATATGATACCAATACAATAATCCCACGGATGTTACTGGGTCACAACAAACGTGCGAAAACTCCCATGAAGAAGAACACATGTCTGGGTTTTGTTTACACTGATTCAGGAGCTGCAACGTTTTATTTTGTGGTAAGAGACCAGTTTTCACTGAAGAAATGTGATAAATGTACATCACTTAAATTCATAGATAATTGCAAATTCATAAACTACACTTGTTTTCTAATTTTAATTGCTACTGTAAAAACTTGTCTTTACAAATGCATGCAAACTGTAGGTAACTGGGTTGTTTTTTTTGGTGTTTTTCAGTACCTTTATGAGATTTTTTGCAAGTATAAGACTACAAAGCAATCATTTTATCTGTAAGATACACACATGATAACGAGATACAAAGAACACGGAAACCCCGGAGCAACTGGCACAGATTTGGGCACACACAGGTAAACACACAAGTTTACACAAACCGGGCAATTCAGATTCACACACTGTGCAGCCAGGATGACCTACCTGCCTTTAGACTGTGCCAGATAGACTGCCAGTACACAGGGGGACATACAGATGTCACAGGCACACACAAGTGTGTGTGTGTGTGTGTGTGTGTGTTGTAAGCATGTGAATGTGTGAATACCTGTGTTCATAATGTTCATAAACTAGATGAATGAATAGACTGGTAGCCTTCTCCTGCAGCTGAGTTTTACATGGAGGCAAAGCAAGGACCCAGCATGAAAATAGCTTAAAATTAACATGATCAACAAGCAATGACTGGAATTCTTGAATGGAAACATTATTTAACCCTGAACATCATTTGTTTTGTGTGCCTGATGTGAATGAAGACTATTTTGTTGTAGATGTTCCTCATACTCAAAAATAAAGGGTTTTATATGAGCTTAAATCATTGGAAGATACTCTCAGGAATTGCAATTGGTAAGCAACCAAACGCAGTGATATAAATATTGCTGCAGTAGTTGTGACATATGAATAACAGAGCGTGGTTACTGATGACTTTCTGCCACTGTTGTTCTCAACTACGTGCCGAAGTGAACATTGGGTCTCTTCATACTGTTGTAGTGGTTATGGGATGGAAGCTGACAAGCTATCTGGCCCTTGGAACGGATGGGACAGAGTTAGGGGTGCAACTGATCATGAGGGACAACCACGGTCGGCAATGGATCGGATCACAAGATTGAGTCACGGATCGAATCATTTTGTTTGTTTTTTTTTTTTTTTTTAAAAAGAGACAAATGTAACTGTGATTTCCATTCTTAAAGAACTTAAAGAACCCTTAAAGCAAGGAACTTGTCCTGCTCACGTGAACACACAACTGCTTTTGTCTGTGTCAGTTCACTGCCAGCCTGCATCATATTGAAATCCATAGAGGATCTTTTTCTGTCTCGTAATGTGTCAAGATTATTTTTTGCATTCCCATCAAATACCTGTCATTACCCCCATGTGCTACACACACATGGGGGATTTATAAATACATGTTATGGACTTGCGTAGCATGAATATTTAAGGAATTATTACTTTAAATAGTAATATCAGCAGTAAAACTGTATTTGTCACTATTATGGTTAAACTTAATATGTGGCTCGTATGCGTGCTGAACCCACTGGGAGGGGAGGGTATCCATGGATCATCTACGATCCGTTACAGCCTAACAGATAAGATGTAGGAGGAAAGAGCTTCAGCTGGAGTTAATCTGTAGTTTCTCTACTGAAGGAAATGTGCAGGCTAGGACCTTGTTCCAGTGCTAATGAGGCTAACCCTGTGATGAATGAGTCCTGTGTGATCGAATTGTGATATCTCATGCCATCACACTGTCATGGAGGTCTTTTCTCCAGCAGACATACCTAACAGGTGCATTGGGAAATCCTACAGTGATTTTCATTTTTCCCTAATCTAACAGTATTCAGGTTACAGTATAAGTCTGAAGAGGAAGTCAATCCTTTTGAAATATCCAATCTTGCTTGTCTCCTCAGAAAGCAAAATCCCCTGTTTCAATTTTACCTAACAAGTGTGAGAGAGATCTACTTGACCTGTACCTCACCCTGCTGTCGGAGCCTTTGAGTCAGTATAATAGGACAGTGGCTGTACAAGATGCTCTTTCCCCTCCATTCGAATAATTTAAAGTTTCCCTTAACAAACCATGTCCTGGGTCATATAGTGATTTTTTTTTTTCCATGCAGAATCACGATCCATGATCTTATCACAGTTCATTCTCATGTTAGTTTTTAAGATTATTTTTCGAGTTACTAAACTGTACAACCAAATGAATTGCGCAGTTTTAAATTGGCTGTTTTGGTTGTGTCGGTTTTGGAAAATTCGAATAAGTTCCATATTACCGATGTCAAATTCTTTTTAGCGACGAACTCCTCCATGGTGTGCGTGTCACTGCGTTGTCAAGTAGAGAACGTGTAGCATGTTGGGCCAAGAATGCAAAGGGGAAAGAGAGAGAATTCTGAGGCACTAACTCCTTTTTGCTATTACTGGTTAATTGGTTTGTTAAGATGGATTTGGCTGGTAAAAACACCTTTTGATGTGTGTAGGAGCCATAGAACTGCCCCTGATGGAATGTGCACTGTAGCACGATATTGATGATCTCTCTGTAAAGGCAGATCGCTCAGGTGTTTTAATCATTCACAATCTAATATCATCAAATTTGACATCCCTACCCTGTCCTCAGCGTTGGGAATGAGCACTCCCCCCACCCCTCCGTAAAAAATGTTTTTTTTTTTTTTTCCACGTTTATCAGGTACAGATGGAGACAGGAAATTACTTCACTGTGAAACCTGGTGTAAATAAAGAGTTACGGGGCCTTTGTACCTGCAGCCCACCTGCCCCCAAAATCTCCCCTACCTTCGAGCCCAGATTATTTCTCTGTGCTGGGAGGGAGGGAGGGAGAGGGAGAGGGAGAGAGAGAGAGAGACTTGTGGAACTGGCGTCCTTTCAGTTGTTGATCTCTCTTATCGTGCTAACATGCATAGCACATCGTGTAGTGGCAGCATCTTACATGTGGCAGTGACAAGACCTTATTCAGCAGGGGAAAAACTCCTGAAACCAATGAAAGTGCGCCTTTGTTTTTATGAAACTAGGGACAGTGCAAAATGTACAAGGAGCCTTTTATTCATTCAGTGTCCTATTATCATCCTGTGGAGCAGTCTGTCAGGAACCAGATTGTCTGCTAATTTAAATGCATTTTCAATAGGTTGTGTATTCCTTTTAGCATGTCATTATATAATAATTTTTGTGATTAGCATATTGAAATTTGCAAAGTTAATTTGTATATGCAAGAGGCCAAAAATTCAATGGGCCTTTGCATATTTATTTACATATTATTGGGTGGCTCCCATCTGTTTGTAACGAACACTTCTCAGATTAAGGTCCTGTGATCTTCGGCTTATTCTGCGGATAGTCCCCGCAATAAAGGGCTCTCACTCCTACACGCATCCGCACGCAGTGTGGAGTATGCATGCTTTTAGGCAGTGGGAGGACACCCACACAGACACTGGATAACATGGGAACTCCATGCTGAATTCACATCAGCAGCCCTGGAGGTGCTGTTATTACCAGCAGAGTGGCTATGCTGGCTTGGTTTAGCCACTTAAATACTGCTGATGATTACTCTTCTATACTGTCATGTATCATTTTTGCAATATTTCTGACTGGGGGTCTCTTACACTGGGAGTTTGGCTGGTGCTGTGGGTAGCATTGGCGCGTCATACCGCCAGGGTTGGGGGCTGGTTTGTTTCTGTGCAGTTGGCATCCTCTCCCCCTATCATGTGGTTTTCTTTCTGGGTTCTTCAGTTTCCTCCCACAGTCTAAGACATGCAAGTTAGGCTGATTGGTGTCTCTCATGTGTGTCCTCTGTGATGCACTGGCATCCTGTCCAGGGTGTAACCCTGCCTTGTGCCCATTCCTGCCTGGGATTGGCTCCAAGTTTACTGTGATCCTGACCAGGATATGAATTTGGATGGTAGCTGAGTAGATTAAGCATTTCATTCAGTATATTTTTAGCAGTATATTTCCAGCATCCATCTACAGGTTTACTAAGCAGAACAGCATCGTTGACAGCTATGAAGGCAGATGGATCTGAACAGAAAATGCTGCCAGAAGTAAAAGAAGGTTCTACGTTGGTGAAGAATTTCTCAAGCTGATGCTGTTTAGCGCTTTAGTAGCTCAGCCTATGAACACGGACAGGTTAATGTTTGGTGCGTCCCTGTCTCTGCCACATGTCAATATCAGGACATTCAGCTTAGACTGATGAGGAATAATGAGCCTATACTGATGCTTAAGTTGGCCAGACATGCATGTCGAATAGTTCTATCCACTGACAGCCTGTGGAATATTGTCACTTAAGGTAAGGTAGACCTAACATGGTGTGTCTTTAGGAATATTAATGTTAAGATGATGGGAGCCTGATTCCACAG
Organism: Mormyrus lacerda; assembly: GCA_015163995.2. Lineage (NCBI taxonomy): Eukaryota > Metazoa > Chordata > Actinopteri > Osteoglossiformes > Mormyridae > Mormyrus > Mormyrus lacerda. The sequence continues at coordinate 29,570,281 of JAABNX020000070.1, forward strand.
AGCTGCAGGCCATGCGCTTGAGAGCATATCTGCAGCATTTCTTTTAGCTATTCTAGGAATGATAAGTAGACCTTGGGGTGATATAGTGGTCTGGTTTGTTCACATTCACTTAGATAAGCGGGACCCTGACCTTTCCAAGAGGAACTTTTGAAGTTCATCCCAAAGCTAAGAGGAAGTGAGTGAAAAAACATTAGAATGAATCTAATGAGAGTTTTCTGCTTCTGGTTATAATATACTTCTGTGGTGCTTCAAATATGCTATGAGACAGTGTATGTATATGTGCACTGCATAAAGGGCATTGCTGTTTGTCATGCATATGTAATATGTTTAGTACTGATTCACCATAGTTTTACAGTAGATGTCATGAAAAGGGTACATAAAGACCTGGATACAGCCCTGGGGTTCACACAGGCCAGTCTCAGATCTACGAGCATGACTTTTGTGACAGTAAAACCTTTACTTCCTTGGTTATAGCAAACTCCTGGGCTGGTGCTATAATACAACTTCAAAATGTACTTGCTGTTGGGGGTCTTTTATATGTTTGACACATATTTGATTTTAAGGATGGACCAGCTTTTGGGTCCTAGATACTTTGCAGGTTTGAGGAACAAGGCGTGGTGGTGTTTTGGGGACAGGACCCCTCAATGCCTCCAGAGACTCTTTGACGGGGTCTAGTAGGCAGGTAGCTTCTTTAGGTTTCATGAATGATCTTAAGTTTGTTCATTAACTACAAAATAATTGCTCATTCGAGTTGGAGCAGAACTAATTCCCTGTGTCTGAGGGTCCATAAAGTAATGCTTGATTTACATTAATATTCATTAACTGAAAATAACTAACTGTGCTGATTTTGTTTTATGTTACATCAAGGCCAGAGGGTTACCTCCAGCTGTACACCCAGTCAGGTTAATGGCTGACTCACTCCACAATAGAGGGCAGATGTGTTATTTATTGAATTAACAAAGGCCATTAGTGGGAACCTCTGTATAGAGAACCTGTATTAATAGAACATTTTAAATGCTTTATTCATCCCAAGGGTGTCGAGGTATTTGTTTTTTCGTTTTACTGTTAGTAGTAGCAAACGCCATGTGGGTTGTAATGTACTAGATGGAGGTTTGTTGTCATTAGGGCTTAACTCCATCAGGGGGCGCTGGTCTCGTGGGGTCTTGTAGTGCCTTTGTGCGATTGGACAATCATAAAGCTGACACTCATTCTGCTCTCTGGCCTCAGAAAATGCATCTTTATTGGAGGTGGAGAGAGATGGATATTTTTTGTGAAGTACAATCATGGTCACATTTGAAGAACGGTGTTTATCATATCTGGTATTCGGTGAGGTGCTGTTTACATGGCAAATAAGGGGACATATTGTCTGAATTTGAGTATATCTCTGATCCATGGAACGCTTGAAGTGCATTAAGCTCCAGATGAACCTTGAGTGACCTGGGTGACCATCTGGCACCAGGTTTAACACAGATGCATGATTCTCTCACTCAGATCCACCAGCACTTCTCCAGCTTCCTAGAAGGTCTGGGGCTAACACTCCTCCTCCGGTGACCTTATGACGTACAGCTCTCATTCACTTTATCTTTTTCTTTTTAATGCCTGGATTAGCGTCCGAAAGTGGATTTATAGCTTTTAAAACTTTATGAATTTTAACTGAATATGAACGGGCAGTTTTGCCGTGCCCTGTCTGTTTGAGGATACAATCTCACAGCTGCTGGAGTCCCTCTGTGCCAGAACCCTCTCCTCCTACCTCGCGGTTCCTCAACTTACCGAGGATACTGAATAACGAAGGTGTTCCCACAAGCATTTCTGTTTTCCACAGAGTGATCACTGCGATGCTTTCTGCCATCCTGTATGATGAACTGGCAGCATAACATGAGTGAAGGATCCATGTACCATGCATGTGCGCGACTCTACGAGGAGCCTGTTATGGTAGATGTTTGCTGCTGAAGTTGAACTGTGTTACTCCCAAGTGTCTCTGATGGAGGGCTGAGGTCAGACCTTAGGATTAGATGGTATGCTTTTGTTTGTAATTCTTAAAAGGAGAATGAGATTACCACTGGAAACACTGCATTTGTGTGTGTATATATATATATGCTAAATGTTTAGTCTGTTTCTATTCAAATCGGGGATTTTGCACAAAGAATGAATAAATCATCACGTGATGCTTGACCCAAATCAGCCACTGGACCCGCTAACATGCCTGGGGTGTTCCCAGTCTGTTTCCATAGTGACTGCCACACATAGGTGCGAGGTACATGCTGTCATGTTCCATCGGGCACCAAGCATTCCTGGGGTGCATGAAGTCCCTGGGAGCCATCTGCTCTTTCGGGCTTTGACATACCTTCTTCGTCTTTTTTTTTTTTTTAAAAATGTGTCATTGTTTAGTACCATTACTTTTATTTGCTGTTGAGAGTGACATCATTTTTTAGGCTATGTGATGTCATTGTTTAGTACCATTACTTTTATTTGCTGTTGAGAGTGACATCATTTTTTAGGTTATGCGATGTCATTGTTTCCGCTCGGCGTTCTGTGATATCATTTGTAGCGTGTGGTTTGTATTTGCAATTGTGTACGACCGGGGTGTCCAACTCCCCCGTGGCACATTTGGTTATATCAGAGGCATAATTGTTGAATTAAAAACTTTGTTACAATTAAGCGAAAAATTCATTATATGCATAGCAGCAGACGGAGGCCAGTGAAGCCCAGCTCGACCTCCGTATGTCTATATCGCACCTTGCTGGAGTAAAATTCCACCTTTTTATTGTTAACCCCTTTTTCTTAATGTCACAAAATTCAAAGATTCTAAGTAAACGGTTTAATAAAACGGTTTATTTTACTAATGCTAATTTTCTTTAGTTGCTCTGATTTCCATAGTGAGTGACATATTCCAACATGAAGCCTATTTTCTGTCCTGTGATTTTGCATTTCGACTTATTTCGGTTATCGTGCTGCTGCCGGAACTCATGGAGTCTCCAACGTGTTTGTCATGCATGTGTAATATGTTTAATACCATCCATGAATAACTTGATATTTTAATGCATTTTCAAGAGATATCAATATGCAGGAATATTACTTGGAGTGTTAAGCTATTTTGATGCATTTTTAAGTTCCACTTAGTTCGAGTAGTATTTAACCATACAATATGCACAATAATCATATCAAATAAAAATAACTTTTGAATATATTTTATATTGCTTTAAAGTGGCAAAAGAACATGCCAATAAATGAACATACTGCTTCTTAAAGAATGCGATCAAAAAACATATGATGAGCAATGTAGAGTCATTTATTCAAGACCCCCCCCCCCCCAATCCTGTACCAGACAGGCCCCTACTCCTCTCTAATTCTGATTTGACCCCTGATTACATGGTGTACACAAAGACAACAGCATTACAATGGACCCCCTTCAAGAGAGACTCTTTCTCATGTATAATTCCTCCACTGCTACACTCTGAAATTTTATGTCTGTTAACTAGTATAAAAAGTCACACAGCAACCTGCCGTGGGGTCGAGGTGAGTTTGCCATCTTTGAATGAAAACATGATTCGCTCCTTCCATCTCAGTTGCCAGCAGACACAAGCTTCTGAATTTATGGAGCCCCTGAGACTGACCTCCTCATTTTGGTGTACTTTTATCTCCGATATTGATAAGTCACTCGCTGTAGACTTTGGCATTTTTATCATCGGGGGCTCATTATCTGTGTTTTTCGTTCATTTTTTTTCCCCCTCTCCTGTAACATTCTGCCCTGAATGGTGTTCACACAACATCATCAGTGTAAGAAAATGAACAAACCTGCCACAGCGACGTTGGTACATCTCTGCTTTATTGCCTCAGCATCTCCACACTGTCACCGATTTTTTTGCTGTGATGTAGCATATCAGTGGTCTGTGTGGACACGTCCTCTCTGGGCGGCATGGTCTTCTGGGGTGTAAGTCTGGCTTCTGCATTTTAACCACCATACACCGAACACACAGCAGGTGTTTCTTATTTGGGACAATTTCAAAATGCATACGCACCGCTATGGATGATGTCCTTGGTTTTCTTTGGCGCCATAATTCATTGTTAATTGTGGTGGTTGGTTGTTCACAGTACAGTGGCTCTTTGTCATAATGTCGTACTGATACTGACGGCTATAAGAGCTCGGTATTTTCAATGTAGCCATTTGTGTTCTTATGCCTGCTTTTGCCTGTCTAGCCCCCATTTGGCCCAGCAGCTCGTAGCCACTGGTTCTTACTCCTCTCGATTTTGCTCCCTCCAAGTTGGCTCTTGAGGGTCAGCCAATGTTTCTGTTTAGAGGATTTTTCATGAATGCCATGGATGGACATTCTTTCATCAGTTCCACGTTGTACCGTTTGGCATTTCCTGGCTCACTGGGTGTCTGGTGCCTGGTGCCTGGCCTGCCAGTGAGGTACAGGTGCAGTTTGCAAATACAGGACACATAACATTTGAGTGTGTGTTTGTGTGTGACAGCACCTGTGTGTTTTCTGGCAGCATAAAGTCAGTATGTCTGCTCTGTTCAGTCCTGGCAACTGTCTTCTATCTGTTTCTACACCAAGCCCTTTAACCAGTTGTGAAATATTGAGCTTAATCTTCTAAACTCAGTTCTAATGCTGCTGGTCTCTCAGACCTGGTGGCTTTAAGTAAAAGGTAAACTGACTCTGCCCAAAGATAAGCTGCTTCCATTTCTCTCAAAATCTGGTCAATCTATATAATAACAAAATTCCTTTTCCGCCTTAAGTGTCTTGCACTGTCGAAACAGATTTGGATCATGGTCACACTGGATGGGGCCGTTTTTCCAAAGTGCTTAAGCAGAGAATCGGAAAGGAGCACACTGGCCGGCACTGTGGATCATAGTTTTTACTGTGGTTTTATTTAATGAATATTTCCAGTAAAAAGGCATTTTGGATATACAGATCCCTTTTCAAGCACCCCTGTTTCCATATTTTGTTTTTATTCTGTCATTAGTAGCTTGATCAGCAGGTAACATAACCCCTTAAATATAAAATTACTCAATACAGTGTCATAGGTGACATTTTTCTGAGTTTATTTATATCTGCGTTTGACTAGCTTCCAGCTTAAAAATTTGAAGCATGTCTGTACAGTGGTACCTGTACCCACGAGCGTCTGAGGCCACGGGTAAGCAAGTATTTTTAATAAAATCTCGCTGTAGCCATGAGCGGTACCGCGAGTCCGTCCGCCTCGTTATCGCTATATGCATAAACAATGGGGAACAAAGGAAACTTGCCCACGCGGGTCACGCACAGTTAAATGGAACGAAAAGATGCAATACGATTTCTTTCGATTGCTTCAGCTGGCTCATTTTAACAGCTGTTTTGTGTTGCCTTGAGACGCCACCAGAGCGGCGCTATGATACGTATGTTTACATCCACTCTTGTAAATGTATGATTTTTTTTATATATATATATATATATATA
>JAABNX020000070.1:29579959-29594053 GCA_015163995.2 Mormyrus lacerda
TGTGTGTGTATGTATGTATGTATGTATGTATGTATGTATGTATGTATGTATGTATGTATGTATGTATGTATGTATGTGTATATATATATAATATAATATACATACACACACACTGCAGTCACAGATTTTTAAAAATTGAATTCCCCTTCTGGGGACTGAAAGAAAAGGTCTATCTAGAGCCTAGAGCACACACAGTGTGACAAGTCCTCCCCTCTTAATCAAGCCAGCTGTTAGGATTAGCGGAAATGTCGCACAGCTATAAGCCTATAGGTTTCATGTTTCATAACTTCAGTAAACTGAGCTGAATACGAACATCTTTGAAAGGATATCCAATGGCAGTCTGGCTCCAAGCAGAGTCTGGCTGAGCAGAACCAAAGACCAAACCAGAACCTTCAGACCCTTCATATCTGAGTCACTGGGGATGGCTGTGGCTTTCAAAAGAAAAACAGTCAGCTCGAGTGTTGAGGATAAGCAACCCTCTGTTTTTGAGGGTTCCATACAGCCAAGCTGAAGGTTCACAGCAGGTAGAACAACATTTACAGACCCATTCTTGTAACTGGTTCCTTTCACTAGAGAGACCCTGCTGTAGCAGTCTTGAGTTACCCAAGTCGGATATGCTTCAGTGAAGTGTGTAGCTTATCCTCAATTCTTAAAGTAAACGGGTCCTTCTATCTATGGCATTACACTGTCTCTTTGAGGTTTTCTCTGACCGCAGGCTCTGGTCGCAGTGGCACACTGTGCCTCATAGGTGACGATGATAGCGATGACGGTTCCTGTCCTCTGTTCATCATTCTTCATTGTAAGCTTCTGGAAGATTCCATATGGCTGGCTTTACATGCCCTCTCCACCCTTCATTCATCTTAATGAGGGCCAGTGATAAATATCTGGAATTAACCTTTACTCTTTGTGGAGCCAGACATATTTATGAACAGCCCACTCTCTCTGACCTACTTTGATCTGTCCTCCATGCTTTTTTTTTTAATGTATGTGTAAATAGGAGACACAAGGGGTCATTGGAGGTCAGACTATTTGCATTTTGTTGCTGGTTCACTTTTTTACTCACAGGGCCCCTTTCAGCTTTCCCGCTGCGTTCCGGGATAAGAAATGTGCAGAAATGGGCCTAAATAGCAGTCATTGCTTCTCATTTTTGAAGTGGACCACTAAATCTGGGTGATTTGCTGAAATTGTTCTGTTGTTCAATGCTGTCCCACATGATGGTTGTGTCACCTATGTCGATGACCGTTTCAGACATGAGTTTGTACCATTTCTCAGGCACTTGTCCGCCAACTCACTACAGATTGAGGCCACCTTCAACACTTCAAGTTGTTGTTATTGTTATTATTATAGGACACCAGGGTGTACCACTTGTTTTCTGACAGGATGACCTGTTAGAAAATGGGGGGATGATTATTATATGTTGTTTTTTCACTTGAGGACAATGACATCAGATGCCATTTTATCTTTTGAGTGAAAGGGTAACTTTGCTGTTTTTTTTTTTTTTTGCAACAATCTGTGTGTATGTCTTTGTTGTTGAATCATTTGTAGAATCAACCATTTTGTTGCTGTCTTTTTAAGGGACTGTACATTATTGTATTAGTTCTATTGATTGTTGTTTTTCTTCCCTTCCCTCGTGGGTTTAGCTATCAAGTTACATATGTAAACTTCATCTTGACTCGCATAATCAGATCTAGTGCACATTTGCGTGTCGCATCATCATGGTCGGCCTTTTACAGCTCCAGTGTCATTGCTTTACTGGGCCCTTGTAACAGTCGTAGGTCACCAGATACCTGCCTGATTTTTTTCAGTGTTTAAATATGCTGTGAGAAAAAGAAACTGTAAAACTCCATCAGAGACAGCAGAATAAACACTGGCGGTTCCGCTAATCCTACTCTGTCCTACTGGGATAGGTAAGAGAGGGTGGATGGCTTAAGTATGATCGTAGATGTTTCAACAGCCTGTAAATACATCATAACTTCTATGTTGGAACAGTGTTATATCTAGTTTGAAAAGTGGGCTTGATATATATCACCCAATATGGTGGTAGGTGTGGTGTGTGTCATACTCCACTGTGCAGGTTAAAGAGGCACAAATATGCCATTAAGTTGCAAGTAATATCGCTTAAGGGTCTTCCTGTAATGAAAGTGAGAATGGCTCATTAGCCAAAGTGGAACTTGAAATAAAACTTTAGTGTTTTGTATGGTGTATTAGTTAGAGGATTCCTTAGTCCCATGTGGTGCTTTATGGGAGCTAATGGATATGTGGCATAGTGTAACATCCCCGTTTCTACGTCTCGGGGGAGGGAATTGAGTTTTGACTGGCAGCCATTGTCACATTGATCAAACTCAGCAGCACGGAGTGAGGCCAAAGCCAGCTAAATCGAGCATGGAGGTGAGCTTCAAACAGCATTGCAGAAACACTTAAGTATACCCCATCTCTCACAAACACAGCACTCCTACATTGTTTCTTAGGAGTGAAGTCCTGGCTGGAAATAATCTTGCATTTCTGTGTTTGGTTTAAAACCTCCCCCAGATTAACATTTGATATGAATTATCATGAGCTTCTGTATGTGTTGAGACTTTGCCGCCTGTGTGTTTTTCTGCTACAGAGGAAAAGCACCTACCTGCTGGGTCGGGTGGGCTTTCTGGCTGCGTGGGGAGCTCTCTTGCTGGGGGCCCGTCTCTACTGGATGGGCAACAAACCTCCCAGCTTCTCCAACTCCGACAACCCTGCCGCTGACTCGCCCAGCCTGTTGGCCAGGACCCTCACCTTTCTCTACCTGCCAGCAGCCAATGTGTGGCTCCTCCTGTGCCCGAACATGCTAAGCTTTGACTGGTCCATGGATGCTGTGCCCCTGCTGGAGATCACTGTGGATTGGAGGAACCTGCACACCTTGGCCTTCTACACCATGCTGCTTTTCCTGGCATGGACCGGACTCCGGGGTCTGGCGGAGGCTGGTGGGAGGGCCCACGTTGCCAACGGGAAGCCCAGTGCCAATGGGCACGACTGCCACTCAGGTGTTGTCTCCGCACCCCCGAAAAATACCACCAATGGTACCGGTAGTCATGGTGCCTTGGCAGGCTTCCTGCCTGGCTCGGAGAATATAGTGGCATTCTCCCTGAGCCTCTTAGCCATCCCCTTTCTCCCTGCCACCAACCTGTTCTTCTACGTGGGCTTCGTGATAGCTGAGCGGGTCCTCTACATCCCCAGCATGGGCTTCTGTCTGCTGGTGACGGTGGCCATGCGCTCCCTCTACATCAGACTCAGGGGCAGGTTTTCCAAGGCCCTAGTCTTATACTGCAGTGCCAGTCTGCTGGTCCTCTATGGCGTAAAGACCATGCTGAGGAACCATGAATGGCAAACTGAGGAGATGCTCTACAAGTCGGGGATATCTGTGAACCCAGCAAAAGGTAACTCGCATACGCCATCAAACACATTATATGTGCATTTATCCAATTCACAGCTGCTTTCTTATAGTTGTCTTCGAAACAGCCCAATGGAATTATGAGCCTTATTTGATATTTTATGGATGGATGGATGGTTGTTAAGTCATTAACACAGAGTCAGTAATTGGTGTAAGGCTACTTGCTGACTGGTATTGACAGACGGAAGTAAATATGTGCTAAGGATGTGAGTAAGATGTTCACAATGTGTGCTTGCAGACAACTAAGAACATAACCGGAAGGAATTTATATTTACCTTCTAAGAATTTTAATGCATCCGTTTATTATTCTGCAGTCTGTTTGCTTTAGCAAGTGAATGCTTTCTCACTGTTACTGCATGTTGTGCTACAAAGGATTTTGTGGAATTTGGCATGAACTGCTACAGAACACAATTATCATCAATGTGTTGCTTTCACTCTAGTCATTAAAAATGATAACGGCATGAATTAGCATTTGTTTATTTTCATTTTCAAACAAAAAGACAAACAAAAAAAAATATATATATATGCACGACAGTTATCTTTTAGAGGTGTAACATTAGGGTGATGGAAATATTGTCTTAACGTTATAGATTAGATATACAAAAGTGTACATTACCACTGCATTTCTGCACAGCTAACAGTATTTGAACTTTGTATCAGTGTTTGTCCCATCCTTGTTAACTATACAGACTACTATAGTGATTGTGGCTCTGGTCCTATGAAGGAAAATATTTTGTGTATGAAGATGTCAGCAGGTACTGTATACTTTAGAATACCAAACTAAAAAGGGGTCTTTTGGGGGGGAAAAAAAAAACAAAAAAAAAAATCAATTATAAAAATTATAAAAGACCCAAGAAGAATATGTACTAGAGGCTGCCTGTGTAATTGTCTGTTATAAATTCATTTTAAAATACAATATTTATATACACAATCACAGAAAAGAGACAGCAAGGCAAAGGTTAAACTACCAGGCATCCGTTTGGAACGGCAAGATAGCCCACCCCCAATGATTGTTTCTGCAGTATTGCATATTTGTGGGGGGACAGAGGGGACCTGGCCATTGATGACGAGAGCGTGGCTGTGTTTCCAGAAACCACAACTCCCACTGAACTGCGCCGATAGTGAACCTGATAGCATGTGGTTTTCTCTCCTTCTGCCAATGGATAAACACAGCATTCAGCTGGAGGAACCAGTCAATAAGCTTTGTCAAATAGTGGCCTGAAACCCACATTTTCATTTACTGCATGAGGGGGGAAGGCTAGACATGACTGGAGGATTACAATAACCAAAACTGGAGAGCAGATGTGTACATAAGTTGGTGAGCCTAGAATGAGCTTATAGCTGGCGAACACAGAATTTTAGTTCCAGTTTTGTTGAGTACAGTAAAAAAAATTATTGCGCTTTAGGAAGTTGCTCGTAACTCTTCGCTTTTCAGGAAGTAGTTAATAACAATCATTAAGCAGAAAGCAACTCTGAGGCTACTTTGGGCCAGCTGACCTTGCCTAGGGCAGGCACAATGCATTCTGGACAAAAATAACAATTTACAAGGTAGAAAGTGAATGATATATGCTTTTAATTGGGCTCTTCTGTCCCTGGCAGCCTGGGGCAACCTAGGGAACGTCCTGAAGAACCAGGGCAAGGTGATGGAGGCCGAGAGAGCCTACAGGAATGCCCTGTACTACCGCAGAAACATGGCGGACATGCTGTACAACCTGTGAGTAGGTTTCCCTTCCTTGCCTTACATTCTTCTGAAGAACTGTGACACTCAATCCAACATGGGGAACCTTTGGAACAGATTTGGTGTCCATCTTAATGTTTCTCAACCCAGCACACCTGAACAAAGCAATCAAAACCACCAACTACCAGGTACGGATGTGTTGGTAGCTGGGAGGGAGCAAAAATGTGCACTGTTTGTGGTTCCCAGAGGACTGAGCTGAGAATCACTGGTGTAAGTTATAACAGTAAGAATCAGCTTATCTTTTGTTGTCATGCTCATTATTTACAATGTAGAACTACATATGTGGGCAGTGTGTAATTAATTTAGTGTATTTGTCAATATGTTTACTTTTATAAACTGCATACAGTACTGTACAAAAGCCTTAGACTGTCCTCTGTTCTCCAAAAAGGTACTGATATCTTGTTTGAATACCATTTCAGTCCCCAAATGTCTCGTCTGGGGCACTCGGGCCATTCCTTGTATTTAACAAGTTTCATTACCAGCTCATGAAATGAAGTTACTTGGTTAACTCAACAGGTACCGATTAGCCAAGCATGGTATGCGAGTGGTTGCGACAGAAAAATGCATAATTGGATGGTGTGTTGGATGATTGTCGAAAATACTGGGGTGACTAGAGAGGGTTTGAAATGCTGACAAAGGCTGACCAGCAACATTATTTTTTTTTCATTTTCTTTGACTGCCTAAGACTTTTGTTTGATGTATTTGTTAATGTATGTTTTGCACTGTAATAGCTTCGATTTGTTTTCCTGTCTAATGAGGTCTTCCTCAGGCCCTCAGATTTGTATGAGTGACCTTGCAGGTTGAGTTGTTTTGACCAGACCCCAGTTTTGTCTAGCAGCTATGAATAACACTGTGTCTGTGAGCAGCAAGGCAGATGTTCAAGGTCCATGTCATTAATCCAAGCTAGTTAGGACAACTATCTAGGGACTGATGGGAGTGGTAGCAGGAGTAGGACACACTGACACCTCAAAAACTGTTTGTCATTGCAAAGTTTGAATGAACCAGTACTTGCTGTGCTACAGATTTGCTTTTTAATTGAACATGACTGAAGAATACATATGGTAAATCCAAACTAATGGCATCAGGTGGTCTAATTTGAAATCCTATCATTTCACTCCCCATTGTAATGACAGCATGCCTTTACTCTACCTGTTACCCTTGCTGTGTGGTCTCACACATCCCCTCTGGCCTCTCACTTCCAGGGGCTTGCTGCTTCAGGAAAACGGCAGGTCCACCGAGGCCTTGCATTACTATAAGCTGGCCATTGGGAGCAGGCCTACGCTAGCTTGTAAGTAGGCCGTCCCCAGTCACCTCCACCATTGACTGGCAGCTACAACTGTGCCCACTGACCAAGAGCTGCTGTGTTTCTGGACCAGCTTTCTGGGAGTGATACCCCTTCCTTTGTACTGATTATATTCCAACTTTATGTAGTTGGTTATAGATCCAGGTGAAAAGTGGTTTGCTACTTGTGATTCTCTCCTCTGTCTGATCTCTCCTGCTGGCAAAACCCTCTATCCAGCAGGCCATCTGATGTACCAGTTTGGTGCTATAGGTGTCCCTGTCTCTCCCCCTTCCTAGCTGTCATGTTTAAAATGGATCTTCCTTATTATTCCTATGTAGATTTAACAGAGGTAGGACAGGACCTGCCTCTTGTTCTTCGGATTATTAAATGTTCTTCGCATTAAATAATAACAAAGACTGTTATCTTGAAACCAGAAGTAAAGACAATAATTACATTCCCCGTTTTTTGCAGATGTGATTATTCTAAATGGAGATCATTTTTAGTAATCTCTACAACAGTGCTTCCGATGTTAGTGGAACCTTAAATATCAGTTATCAAATTCATATGGGAAGTTCTGTCTGAAACTATAGCACACCAATAAATGGTGCTCTTTAATACCGAGGGAATAAACACTGCAACAGAGCTACATATTTTCAATGAAAATAGTTTTAGTAAATCTGTATATTCTGTCCTGTAGCAAGAAATGAATGGATGGATTGGTGAATTTTTGTAAAGCTGCAGCAACAAGTGAATGATGAACACAGTACATATTGTGTGGATTTTTGATTGCTGAATGTTTGTGTTTTCTGCCAATCTCCTAGCTGCATACTTGAACACGGGGATTATCCTGATGACTGAGGGACACCTGGAGGAGGCCAAGCGCACCTTCCTCACCTGTGCCGACATCCCCGATGAGAACCTGAAAGATCCGCATGCCCACCGGAGCTCGGTCACTAGCTGCTTGTATAACCTGGGCAAGTTGCTGCATGAGCAGGGCCACCAGGAGGTGAGTGGATGCTTGGGGGATGGAGCTCAGTCAGGAGGAAGAGCAGACCCTCTGACCTCCACCCGCAAGCAGAGCGTCAGGCTACGCTAAGTTACACTTTAGTACATGCACACCTACTTAATCCATTTACTTCAGGTCACATATGCCACCCACCTAAGGCATTAGTCCAATTTTGATATGTTTAGACAAGATATGGATGGCACTGGCTTCTGGCATGAGCCTGGATGACACTGGTGGATCCACAGAGAGGCCAGAGACTTGAGGATATGACCTTAGCTTCCATCCTTAATCCACTGGCTTTGGTTTCATCCACAGGAGGCACTTTCTGTGTATAAGGAAGCACTGCAGAAGATGCCAAAACAGTTTGCACCTCAGAGCCTCTACAATATGATGGGTAAGAAAAGCCTTTGTGGGGCTGGGGGGCTTTTGTCACATCCAAGCGATTGGAGTGAAATGGCACCATTTCAGTTTTATATCAGACCAGTGGTCACCAACTGGCTGACTTCAGTCTGCATCCGGAACGAACTACAGTTGAATCCAGACTGAGTGATCAATTAACCCGCCGGCAATGGACCTTGGCTTTGCATTGCTGATGGAATTTTGGTTGATGGAACCCCTGTATTTGAGCAACACTGTGGCCTCAACTGCGACTTTGTGCCAGTCCAGTTCATCCCGTGTTCACGGGGCCCGTTTTGTTAGCTTAGAAAACTGCCCACAGTAATGTTTCATCTCAGGCTCTGCCTGTCAGTGGAAGTCTGACTTTGGCAGCAGTACAAATGATCTGGGTTTTTGGGTGTGAGGATTCCTAAGAAAAGTGCCCTTTACTCCCACTGAGTTTTCTATCGGTCGTGTAAATGCAGAGCTTTCTGTGGAGTAAAGAGGATGTGGAAGCTGGCGGTGGGACGATCTGCTTGGCAGGGCTTCTCTGCCAGGGCTCCACGCTGCATTAGAGCCGTTAATTCGGCCTCTGCTGTGACAGCAGGCCAACTCCTTCACGCCAGGGGCCTCTGATAACATCTGCTGCCTGGCTGTCCGCTGCTCTGTCCAGCCAAGCAAGGCCGTACCGCCCCCGGCTCTGATGTTTGAGAGCCTATAAAGATAGCTGGATCCTGAATTGCCCTTTCCATAGCTTTTTGCTCTGGGGTGGTTATCATTTTGTCATACGCCTCATTTAAACCCTGATTTAATTTTTTTCCCTCACTTGACACTGTAAGGCAAATTGGTGTCAATAACCTAACATGCCAGTAAGCCAGGGAATGCAACATTGTACTCCATGGGAAGATAAACAGGACATTGGATTTCACATGGCCCATTCATAAAATGTGTTGTTTTTGATCCTACGGCACATGAACACAGACATTTATAGATGTATCTTACTCATGTCCCATGCGACTGATCATTTTCTTTAGCAGGAGTGGCTTTTGTACTGAACAGAATAGCTATTTTTATCTTTTAGCAAGAGTTTTGGAATGATCACTGTGACGTTCGGCAAATACCACATAAAATTCTCAGCAAGTGAGAGGGTTCATTGGTGTTTTAATAACGACATGAGCTCACTCCACTTTGACTCTGCTGACCTGTTTTCATTAACTTGAGCCTGTTATGGCATATGTGGTCAGTCGTGCCACACCCATCTTTGCTAACTTACAGAGCAGAGCCACACCTATTTACAGCGGCTAACGTGTTGCTCAGTGGGCTACGCCTGTGTGCCTGAAATCAGAAGGTTGCCGGTTCAAACCCAGCCTCGCCACATCTGCGGGTCCTTGAGCAAGGCCCTTAACCCCCAGCTCCCTAGGCGCCCCAACAGGTGGCTGCCCTTCGCGGCTCTTTTTCTATGAAAAAGGCAGAACCCTCTATCCAGCGGGATAGGCGTAAAAAACAGGCGTAAAGACAATTTCCCCAAGGGGATCAATAAAGTATCAATTATTTATTATTATCATTACAGAACAGAGACTCACCTATTTACAGCTAATCTACAGAGCAGAGACTTGCCCATTTATAGCAAACCTTCACAGGGGTTACATCAATCTTTAGCTAACGTATATAACAGGACTATGCCCATATACTGTACGGCTACCCTATAGCGGAGGGCCATTCCCATATAAAGAAAACTTGCGTAGCAAGCTTGACTGACCAACAGAGGACGGTCCCTCCCATCTACAGCAAACCTATAGAGCCAGACCACTCCCATGTACAGGTAACCTGCATAGCAAAGTCATGCCCATATAAAGCTTATCTACATAGCAGGGCCATACCCACATACAGCTAACTTACAGAAGAGGAGCACACCCATATACTGTTAACCTATCGAGTAGGGCCATGCCCTGAGCTAATTGTACAAAGATATTCCAACTTCGGAATAATAAACAGGAATCACCCTTGCAGCAGTTCACCTCAGGTTTTAAGCTAGCACAATGACTAATCCAATAGTCGCATACTCTCAGAGGCTGCAAAAAGATAATTGCAGAGAACACTGTTAGTGTATGTTCTGGTGTATTCCTTAAAAGGATTTTTGCTGTATTTTTTTGACAATTAAATATGTTACTTTGGGAAATTTATCCAGATAAAACAATGGAAAATTGCCACTTCAGCTCGCCTTGTCTAATTATCTCAGGACTTGGTCAGCCTGTCAGATTTCCATGGTTTAATTATTAGGAATTTTCAGCTCCTAGAACACACATTGGCCTTAGCTATATTTACACTCCTTGAGATTTATATTTGGATAAGCCTTCTCCACATTACTACAATAAAATCAACGATTAAAAAATTTTAAACTGAAAGCACCGCAACAGAAAGTCTGTTTGTTATATCTTTCATTATTACATAAAAAGAAATTCTGAAAGCTTTTTTGAGATTTTCCTCCGACTTCCTGCAATAATATTTCAGGTGGAGGTGGAGAGTCTGTGGTTTCGGGTGCTTGAGAGCCCGATGGGATTATGCTGATGGAGTGTGCGCAGCCCTGGCAGGCTTGAGTGCCTTAGGAGCAGAGCTCCCTGTCGCTTACATCAGCATGCTGGCCAGAGCAGCTGACAGGCCTCAGTAACAAGAGAAGAGCGAGTCAAGATGTGACCTCTATGAATCACATGGCAAAGAAGGAAGTTAACTCCCAAAATATAGCTTTATGAAATTAGTTTTTTCCAAAGATTTGTTTCAGGATTGTTGAGAGAAAGTCTGCACAATGTGCAATGTTGATATTGTCATTGCTTGTTATGCATATGCAAATATCATATGGCTGGGACAGTGATAGCCAGCTGGATTGAGACCATCATTAAATTATACTAGAACATTTTTCCTGACATAGCTGGCTAAGTTTTGTTTCCTATGCAATTTAAATGAATGTTCCTTTTTAGGATGATCTAATATACATTTAAAAAAAAATCAAAAGTTTACTGCCACTGCATTTGCGTGAGCACTCAGACCCAATCATAGTCATGTTCTTTGCTATTAGACTCACTCATAGACAGTGGGGCATGTTTGTGAGATTTAACCAAAATGAATGAGGATGACAAAAAGTGAACTAAACCTGTTCACCAAAAGACATGTCTTTGACACTATGGAGATATTTTTGATTGCCTCGAGATGATATTGACCAAAAGCAAGTGAATTGTCGGCACTGCTTTGTCTTTTGGCACAACTCACAGCAACACCAACCAACTTATTTAACAACCTCTATTGGTGGATAATAGTTTCTATTTGGCTGCAATTTATTTTGAGTAAAGTATCACCCTATCTTTTGTTTCATATATTTCTAACAAAAAAATTGAAATACTATACTGAGAACCTTTTCCAATATCTTTCAGCCCTACTGTAGCTGCGAGTAAGGATGTGAGCCGGTTAAAATGAGCTACCTTTACCTTTTGGGAGGTTGGTTGTATAGTGTTTAAAGACATAGACAACTCATTTTGAAGGATGATTCTGACAATGTCACTCCTACATTGGGTACTGAATGACATGTCATGCAGCTTGAAATCTGCCATCCAAATCTGCCACGTACTTTAGTTGAACTACTAAAATACTTGCATATCACTTTCTATAAGGATACTTCCCTTTGGTAAAAAGTACCAGCTAAAATGGTATTGAGTTCAGAAGTATAGGCAGGTGTTTAGGACGTCGCTTATTGTTATTGTTGCAAAACTGAATTAACATTATTCAAATTGTGTCACTGGCTCATTTTTCCACAATTTTTGAGTATAGCACTTTGGCATGATTTCATTTAGGGTTTCATGAAATGTTGCTGTATTTACCCTCCAAATCACGAGATTTCAAAATGCGCAGCTTAAGGTCATTGCAGTTAATAGTTAATCCCATCTCCCCATCCTTTGTGAATGTGAGTAACTGAACCTTTAAGCTGACATAGATGTGTCCAGAATATCTAATAGCTAACTTCCAGATGACTGTTTAACAAGTAAACACAAGCTCACTTAAGATTGACCTCTTGAAGGCTTCATTTTCATTTAATTAACCCACCACCCTCTCCCCGCCACAGGAGAGGCCTACATGAAGCTGAACAAGTTGGCCGAGGCTGAATACTGGTACAGGGAGTCCCTCAGGGTGAAGCCTGACCATATTCCTGCTCACCTGACCTACGGCAAACTCCTGGCCCTCATGGTGAGTCCGCCTGCCTGTCCTCGAGCTGTTTGGGTTATCTTTATTCATCTAAATTTTCTCTTATCCTAATTCAGCTGGTTCTGTGGCCTCAAACGCTTCTCCCCCGATAATTGATGTGCTCCAATAGAGCTTGTCCAGCAGGAGCACTGAGTTCTCAGAGTGGCCCAGTTTTCAATTAAACAGTAGATTAATCGTGCATTGAGTCATGATACTATGCTGCTGATGACCGCCCTGTAAAAATTATTCTTCAGTGTTATGAAGAGCCAGTTTTTACACATATTGGTTTTGTGAGGTTATTAGGGTATCCTCTGTTTGAGCAAGAAAAAAATGACTTAGATTTTTTCAAAGATAAGAGTCAGTTAAAGATCAGGCTTCTGGATTTGTGCAATACAATACTGACCAAAATGATCACTTTAGGATATGACTTTAGGATCAGGAGACTAGGGGGTAACTGACAGGGGACAAGGTTCAGGGGACTTTTCTGGGGTGTCGGACAAGGGAAAAGCCGCAGGAGAGTAGGAGGTATCTGATGGGACAAGAATCAGGAGACTGGGGGATGTTTACATGTATCACTTTACATCTGAATAAAGTAAAGCTATGGATGTAAATATATCACACATATCAATTGTTTTGGGCATTACTGCTACTGTACACTTCTGTATACTCTGGTTGCAGTTATGCGATTTAGAAATTCCCATCTGTGTACAATTGTGAGCAAATGGATGGATAATAATATTGTTTTAGGACAGGAAGATGGGGTGGTACAGTGGTTAGCATTGTCAGCGCATACCTGTGGAACCTGGGTTTGAGTATCTGCCAGGGTTCCATGTGTGTGGAGTTTGCATATTCCGATGCATTTCCTCCAGGTGCTCCAGGAGGTATTTCCCCCCACAGTCCAAAATCATGCTGAGGCTAATTGGAGTTACCAAATTACCGTAGGTCTGAGTATGTGAGTGCATGGAGTGTGAGTGTGAGTGTGCCCTGCTATGGGTCGGCACCCCATCCTGGGTCGTGTTCTGCCTTGTGCCCACAGGCTCCGGACCCCACATGACCCCAGACAGGATAAGTGGTTTCAGAAAATGCATGGGTGGATAGGAAGACAGGAAGTCTCTTTTAGCATTAAATAAAGACTTCTGTTTATTTATTTGTTTGTTTAGCCTTTTTTAATTTATTGTCACCGACCAGTTGAATACCACATGTCCCAGAGGAAAGTGCCGTGTTGGAGACCAAAGGGTGATGGTAATGTTGTCCGGAACCCTGTTGTCTCTATCTACTCTCTGTCAAAGGAAATTTAAGTACAGGGAAGAGTATTATGTGAAGTCACATCTTTATGATTTATTGGCTCTTTGCTACAGAATCAGTGTCAAAGTACTTTTATGTGCAGTAAAATTTTAAAACAAACAAATAAACAAAGTAAGTAACCAAAAGTTTTATGAAAAGTTGAAACCCTAAAATTGAAACACACTTCACCTGAATCTACAGTTCAGGCCTGCTCTTGAAATGAGTTGAATGCAAGGCAGTTTTCCCCCTACCATTATATTATGGGGGTACCCCCCCCCCCCCCAAAGGTCAACTTAATTTTATTTAATTTTATTTTCTATATAGCGCCAGATCACAACAGAAGTCATTTAAGTCGTTTACCTTTCCTATAGAACAGGTCTATACATTGTCCTTTTATTAAAACTAAATAGCCTTATGTTATTTATTTTATTTACAGAACAGCTTGTCATCTTTCTCTCTACGCGGTCGCGCATTTACAATTCTCCTCTGCTCTCTGTATCCTGCATGGCGGAGTTCCGCCCCGATGCACGCACACAAACACGTACGCGCACACACAGGTGAGCACACTCCCAGCAGCAGACAGAGAGCACGCATTGGAAAATATGCCACGTCAACCACCTGTAAAGCTGACAAAAATATCTACGTTTTCTAAACACTCCCAGGGTGGTGAAAATAGCAACACTCGATAAATGGGCCAGACGTGTCTGAATTCCCATATGAAGAGGCTCTAGAAATGTTCTGCTAGAAGCCCAGAAAGA
>JAABNX020000070.1:29606337-29630338 GCA_015163995.2 Mormyrus lacerda
AAAAATTTCAGATATCAAAGATCGAATGTGGCCATCTTGAATGCACATGAAAAGTGTTGCTGAGCTCTGGTACTATAGTTCTAATTTATTTAATGTACAACTTTCTTGATTTAATCATTTATTGGGCTGGACAATGTGCAGCATTAATACCAGCATCACTTGTTATACACATGCAGTTCTTTTGTTGCTAATCAGCTATACTAGTTTCAATCAGCCGTCTTTCTTACTTTCAACTCTGTATGTACATTATAGCGGAGGGAGTTTTGCTAAATTAGTTTTACTAACTCTGTCATAGGGAAAAAAAAACTTGGCAAGCTTTATTATAATTGAATTATAATTCTTTTAATAATATGTTTAAAAATTAGTTTAAAGTTTTACTACGTCTGCTTTTGCATGAGTGTTGTATACATTCTCTGTGTCACGATCGGGCTGTGATGGGTAAGCGAGCGGGCGAGCAGGTGGGCAAGTAAGCCCAAAAAGCAGGCAGGCAGCGCAGCAGGACGGGGAAACGAGGATCTTTAATTCCGACACGACAAAACCACGAGACATTCAATGACGGATCTGACAGACGCGGACTAAATACACAGCTAAGCAGGGATTAACAGAACGCAGGTGATCACAATCAGGACATCACACGAGGAAATGAGGTGGGCGTGGCACACGGGAGGATCAGACGGAGCGGATCATGACACTCTGAGACATCATAATCATTTTCATCCGTGTTTTCATCCACTCAGAGGGGTTTGTGAAAATTTTGTGAACTCCTTTTTTTGTTTTATAAATAACCCTTGTAAAACTACATGGCTAGCACTGTGGGCTATATGCATGCTGTCCTAGTGTATTAAACAAAATACTTTTTGAATTTCTTGCCATGCCATCCTAATCTTTTTGTTGTATCGGTTCTCCCGATCAGTTTGCGATATATGTATTTTTTACTTCATTTATTTTTGTTTTCTGAGTTTACAATTGTTTTCAAGGTGCCATTTGTATTGTGTTTCAGAGGCAGGCTGTTTTGCATAACCAATCAACAAAGAAAGTGTTTCAAGTCCCATCCCAAAGTACAGAGGTACCAAAGAAGTACCTCAGTTGGTTTGGCATGTTTAGTACTGGAACTGTAAGCACTGGTACTTGACTGGAAGTCAATTGAAAAGCGAAAGTACCAAAAGTACCATACGGGTGAAAAAGCGCCCCAAGTATTATTTTGGCATTTACGGCTTCTATTTGCACTTATAAGGTACACCTGCACCCTACTAAGTCAGTGAGTCAGTTTAGTCTTGTTTGTGTTTTTGCTCTTAACTATTTTTATCATATTTTCATTTATCTTAAAGGGTCATGTCAAAATAGACACTGAGACCGAAAACGCTCAAGCATTAGGATGTATGAATGAAAGGGTGCAAGACACAGAGAGATGGAGCAAGCAGGTCTGGAACAGAGAAATGTAGCAGTCAGGTCCAGAAAAGGAATCAGCTGTAGAAACTCCTTCACACCAGGCCAGATGTTTTGGGTTATTATCATGTTGCAACACCCAACTTCTACAAAGTTTTAGCTGATGTACAGACATTCTCACATTATCCTGAAGAATTTGTAGATGTACTTGGGAATTCATCTTCCCCTCAGTTACTGCAAGCTGGCCATGCCTTGATGCAGCAAAGCTGGCCCAAATCATGATGTTTCCTCCACAATACTTTACGGACGGGATGATGTTTTCATGATGATATGCAGTGCCCGTTTTACACCATATGTAGTGCTGCATTTTCTTTCCAAATAGTTCAATCTTAGTTTCATCAGTCCACAAAACATTTTGCCATTACTGCTGTGGAGTGTCAATGTGCTCTCACAGCAATGTTCCTGTTAGTAAGCAACAGGTTTCTTCATGGTATCCTGCCATAGACACCCTTCTTGTTGAATGTTTTACATACTGTAGACTCATGAACACAGATGTTAGCCAGTTGCAATGACGCCTTCAAATTTTTGGCTGTCACTCTGGGCTGTTTCTTTACCTCATAGATGAGTCGTCGTTGTCCTTTTGGGGTTATTTTGACTGGGCGCCCACTTCTTTGTAGAGTAGCCACAGCTCCAACGTGTCTCCATTTGTGGATCGTTTGCCTAACTGTAGACTGGTGAATTTCTAAAGTCTTTGAAATCACTTTGTAGCCCTTTCCAGCTTTATGTAAATCAACAATTCTTGATCATAGATCCTGCGAAAGCTGTTTTTGCGAGGTATGGCTCATATAAGCGTATACTTCTTGTGCAGTGCAAACTCAAAAAGTTTGAGTGGTTTTTATCAGTCAAAGTAGCTTTAGTCCACGCCTGCAAACTCATTTTCTTAACACAATCCAATCACAAGGCTGGCCCACCCGGCCAAGAGGGAGAAGCGAAGTAGAAAATGTGTTCTTTTCCCGAGGATATATATTTTTTTTTGTTTTATTTTTGTATCCTTGATTTGTGCATAAACAAAAATATAAATATTCTTTGACTTGGACTTGTACATTGTCTTTGTTCGTATGAAAGGTGATACTATCACCCAATCAGTGTTAGCCTTGACATGTTTATGTGATGTTGGAGTCTAACATACACATTTCAGCGGTCACCCAATTTGCTATATGCATTTCTATAAGTGTATCTACAAAGATAAACTGAACATAATATCAACAGCCATTTTCCATCTTATTTGTCATCTTAATTGTTCATACCAGTTTTTGATATTTTATTTAGCTAATCATTTATACATTTTGATAGGTTGCTAGCTAACTATATTGGTTAGCCGAACACACTAGTTAGCTAGCTAGTCACAGGAGTTTAGTCTAAATTTACGAGCTAGAAACGTAGAAATGTATAGATTTCTGCTACCGAAAAAAGCTACCACAGATAGTGTGACAGCTACTAATATTCAGCTTAGTGAATCAGACACTCACTCTAGTTCGGTTTGGTTGTTTCTTGCAGTGATGATGATGCTGGTCTCGGAGTGATGGCGGTTTTGCCAATGATTTGAACAGACTGTCTTCTAGCCAGCCGGTTCTAAAATTGGTGGCAGAGAGAGCTGTTTCTCTGCTATGTCGTATAAGTCTAGACTCTAGCTTGAATATTCTATCAAAAAAGATTTCTTTCTTTTGTTTTCCCTGTTGGGTATTTAGTAGTTTCGCATGTCATGACTAAGATGGTGCATTTGTGACAAAGGGATTTAGTAACTGGTAAGTGGCACTAGAATGGGATCATGGGCTATTAAAGCATGCATCAACCTAGGGGCACATACACGCTGTCTTTAATCAGAATATAAAACATGACAAGAAACGGGCACGTCAGTTGCCTGGCTCCTAGGTCCTCAGCAGGTAGAAAAAAACAGATACTACTTAAAGAGTATTTCAGAGAAAGTGAAATTTCTTCTAGTTAATGAACTTCCCTTACGTGGTGATCAGGAAAATGTGAATGATGAGGAATGCTCTGATGGCCTGGCTGCTGTTTGTGAAATTATTTAAATAGACACTTGAAAAAGATAAAGAAAAATACTTCATTCAAAAGTTTTGCAAGTGTAATTGACACGCTTGCCAAAATGGCCATCAAAGAAATCCAGAACAAAAATGCACAGGCAGATTCACAAAGCTTCTGCATAAAAAAGTAACAGGAGCAATGTAGGAAACCTTTGTCATGGTGAAGTTGGTCTGCAATGGGATACCAGAGGAACATCTGATAGGTTTATTTGAACTGAAGAAGTCTGATGCTGAGTACATCACCTCTGAAATTCTTGATCACCTGTCACACACAGGCTTTAATGCAGAAAACATCTTGAGTCAGTGTTATGATGGTGCAATGAGTGGAGTTAAAGGTGGGGTGCAGGCTATAATCCAAAGACACCAGGGCAGATGCACTCCATACATTCTCCGCTTTAACCACCAGCTCAATTTAGCTGTTGTGCATGCGATTGAAAGTGAACTCTGTGCCAAAAGATTTTTTGATTTGGCAGGTTCACTACACTCATTTTTTCAACACCGTTACATCATACAGAATTACAGCTGCCCCTCCCTCAAGAGGTTACTAGAAATTCAGTGGACTGGTCATTATGAGGTGACCAAATGCATGGTAGACAATGAAGAGGTGATTCTTGACATCTTGGCAAAAGTTGCAGATGATGAGGGTGCCTCTGTTGATCTGGCCAAGGAAGCAGCAGGGCTTACGTGTCAGCTTAATAAGCACAAGTTCTTTGTCACTAGCAAGTTTTTGGTTCATGTTCTTGACATTTTGAAACCTGCTTATGCTATTTTACAGTCATAATATGTAGATATGTGCAGTGCCTGTGAGGTTATTCAGGCATCAGTTGAGGCATTGCAAAGTCTTCGTGCAAATGATGCTGACTTGACCCAAATTTGTGGTAAAATCCCCAATGAATCTCCATCAAAACACCAGAGAACAATTAGTAAACCCTTAGGTGACTCTGTTGTTTTTTTGCCTAGTGGGGCAGTCTAATTTAGATAGCACCCCCTCATGTGTGAGTGGTTTCACTCTAAGGAGACCATTACCGAGCATTTTAGACAGGTCACTGTCAGAGATGCAGAGCAGGTTTTCAAAGAAGAATTTAGACTTGGTGAGGGCCTTTTCCTGCCTTCTCCCCAAGTCTGACTTGTTTCTTGATGTTGATACATTACAGCCCCTCTGGGAACTTAGTGGTGTCTCGAGGAATGAGATTGTCAGTGAGCCTCTTGTACCAAAATCATTGCTGTAGAAAAATCTGAGACCGAGAGCTGGAGCCAGACCTGACTCCAGGTATGCGCACATGTGCTCAAGACTCCAATTAGCTTATTTGAGGTCATTAACTTTTTCTACTACCACAATGAGTTTTTTTTATAGTTGTTCTCAATAAAGACATGAAAGATCAGATTTTATTGTGTTATTATTATACCCACATTAAATTTGTCAAAACCCTGGACTTGGATGAAGAACAGATCACATTTTATGACAAATTAATGCAGAAAACCACAAAATACCAAAAGGTTCACACATTTTTTCTTACAACTGTATATTCTATAAAGGCATCTGGGGAAGGTTTGATGTTTTTTTTTTTTCTTAGTATTTATTTCGGATTTCCTCCAACCTACATTCTATCATTGTACTTTCCTTTACCTCCATATTGTTCCCATGTGATTTTCATGTCACCTACGACTTCATCCCTGACTTATTGGAATTGAGCTCTGATATCTGCAGCCTTGAGCTACAGAAGCCTTTTCCTGAGTCTGATGATCTGCTGCCAGTGCTGTGAGGATACAGGTACACGACCCAAGCATAACCCAGTGGCTTCTGCCAAGATCATAGATTTTATCCTTTTGCAGAACTTATGGCTTTTTCTTGTTGCTGTGTGTTCGAAATTATTTTGGCGGCTGGCAGACCGAGGCATTGCGGGAGCATAGAGAGACAAGGATACTGGCTTGCCACGGAGAACACGCTCTGTATTAGCCGTCCTGAAAAAGACTATATCAGGCACCCAACGAACACAGAACTAATTACATATAGGAAACACAAGGTCGTCAGACGCCAAACTGCAAAACGCGAACACGTAAGCTAATTACACACCGGGATCGGACCGGGTACACACAAGGGTCTTGTGCTACATTATTTTTGCTATGAGAAATGTGTCTTTGAGCACTTCCACAAAGCTTTGCTGTGTTTGGTAGTGCATCTCAGAGCCTATAGGCCCTTTGAACATTAGTTGTTTTGTCTTTTGCTGTTACCCACTTCCTCCCATTCCTCCCACTGTTTCAGGCAGCTTTAAAAATCACACACTACCTTGACAGGCGATGCTCTCCTGAGAAATAGCTAGGGTGATTCTGATATGCCGCCTTGGGTCAAAGGTCATGACCCAGGAAATAAATATGGCCCCCATCTGTTCTGAAGGCTGTCTTTTGTTCAGAACTTACCAATTTTATCAAGGCCAGACATGCAGAACCTGTGTTTCACAACGTAAAATTATTAAATGCGAT
The DNA here is from genome assembly GCA_015163995.2 of Mormyrus lacerda. Lineage (NCBI taxonomy): Eukaryota > Metazoa > Chordata > Actinopteri > Osteoglossiformes > Mormyridae > Mormyrus > Mormyrus lacerda. The sequence goes on from JAABNX020000070.1 coordinate 29,612,307, forward strand.
TTACTTTATTCTTCTCTTTTACAGACAAGCAAGTCTTAATAAAGAGGCAGAGGAGTATTACTGTCTAGCTGCGAGCCTGAAACCCACTGTAAGTACGTATTTGGTATGGCATTGACCTGTCATTAGCGAAATGGCTTCAATCAAAGGTCTGCAGATAAGACTTTCAAATTTCTTTTAATGACAAATATGTTTGCTTGAAGAGTCAAAAACGTGACTTTGAAGGATTTAGCCTGGAAAACTTTAAAGAAGATTTTAGAATGAAGAAGTGCACTCTGGATGGATGGTAACTTTGGAATGAATAGGCCACCAGTTGGAGGTAAATTTCACAAGGACTGTGAAATACAAATCTGGGGTCACTGAGGTGTCACTCTTGGCTTCAGAAAAAGTACCTGTTTATTTAGCTGTTTATTTACTTTACTTTTCACTCCTATTCAAATGTTGCTGCTGAGATTATTGGAAAGTTTATACAGAAATATATAAGAGTAATGTTTTCCCTCACTGCCCAATATACTAGCTTTCAAAACACACCATGAAGAATGTTTTTATGTTTCTATTCCAATTCGTCAGGTATGTGTATAATTGGTATTCTTCACAAGTTGTTAGTGGGATACGGTACACTGACTAAGTGAAGGTAATATCTAGCCATCGATGAAATGAAATCCTTCTTTGCTGATGGCGATACTGTTGTGCTTTCTAAATGTGAGCTGTGTGTTTGCTACGTCACCATGTCAAGTTTTAATTCAGGATGAGTGTATTGACCATGCATCATTCCTGTGGGGTTAGTGGTGCAGATGACCCTGTGCTTTTAGGATGTCTTGTGGGGTCCTGATGAGCATGTGCTTTAATGGACTTGTGCAGACTTGGGTACCTCTGAGCACAGGGACCGTGTCCTCTTGCCTTTATTAATATGCCCAGAGAGATAACCAATCACATTGTAAGACATCTACAGTAATTGGTTGGTCAGTCCTCTTCTAGCTGCTTTGACCTACCTCCTTTACAATCTGATTGGTTATCTTTCTGAACCAATGATTTCTTCATCTGCCCTCAGAACATTTTTGTGTAAGTGAAACTTCCATGAGTGAGATCTGTGACTGGCCACTCCAAAAACCTTAGAAGGCTATATTTAAATGGAGTGTTTAATACAATGAGAGAGCCAGTTACCATCAAAAATACTTTTAATGATTCACTGGGTACCTTTTCCAGAATAAATTCCATACAAATGCTCCCAGGCAGATTTGCTTACTTGACTATTATGAAGTGAATAAGTACAGTTTTATAAAGTATAGTCCATAGTTACACTACAGTGTATTTTGGACATGATAGATTATATTTGACTATAATTGAAATTGCTTGGAGCTTGCTAAATACCAAATAACATTTGTCACACAGCAGTATGCTTATTACAGAGTATATTTGAGGTTTTTATTTCTATATTGAGTTTCTCCCCCCTGCACAGTTTGAGAAATACAATAAACTTCAGCGAAAGACTCACTGCTCCAGGATGTTGGCCTCCTTTTAAGGTGCGCAAAGCAATTTTACTATCATATAGTGAAACAATTTCCTCCTTCATTTGTGTTAAATTAACACTGTATTTAATGTCTCAGAAGTGGCTTACTATAGGGCCAGACACAGTGGAATCATGAATGCAGCAGTGTGGGGATCATGTGAGGGGCTTACTGTCATCACGCCAGAGTTTACTTTGGCCTTGACCTCTGTGACAAACGCAGCCTCTTATGTACATGATGAGCCCGGCAGGCCCTTATGAAGACTCTAAGCCGACTCAGTGCTGCCTGATTTATTTGCTGATTTAATTCTCTCTGGAAAGCTACTACCCTCGGTACCTTGTTGTCATATTGGTAAGTGGACAGAGGTGCTCTGCGAAGTGAGGAAAACAGAGAGGGCCGAGTGTATGGGCATTGAGACCCACTGTAGGCTTCATATCAAAATCACTAGGCATGCATCTGATATTAGGGAAGGAGCACAATACCTGCAGCCATGTTGCAGTCATGGACTGATTGACTTCCACAGGGATACACATTATTAATCAGGGGGTGCTGTGCACCCTTGGGCTTACATGTAAACCCAGGTCTGTAGTGGCCTTGTTTGGGTATATTGTGATCTAGTGGAATGGCGGTGATCTTGAATGTGAGCCCCCCCAGAGCTACTAGGCTCAAGCCAGTCATATGAAAACAGTGTGTTGTTTCACATTCTCTTCTCCAGTTTTTCCCTCCATTGTGCTAATCACTCTGGCCAGTGGACTTTGACAGCGCTGCTCGATCCTGTGCCTCCTCTCTTTTTGGGGGCAGGTACTCCCTCCCTCACACTCATGCATGTTGGTGGGCAGAAGTTGAAGGGCTTTCAGCATTCTTGTGACTGATTATTACTGAGCTTATTTTCTGGTAAAAAATACCTACTAAGCCAGCGCAGATTTGCTCAGGCCTTCAACTCCATTGTCCTCCCACTAATCACCTGTGAACCCTGACACATTTGCATTTATTTAGCTCAAATCCAAGGCAGCCCAAATCTATGTGTGTGACATGGAAACCTTCACAAATGTCTGCCATATCTATACAAAATAATCCCACACACTGACTGACCTGCAAATATGACACACATTCACAAAATATATGGTAACACAAGTCTGTTTTATTTATAAAAAAAAAATACAGTGAAAATAGAATGAAAAGTTGCTAATAGAATGAAAAAAATTGAATGAAAACATGCTAACACATCAGTCTTCAATGTATGTTTGTACACAAATGTCATATTTGTGAGTGAAGTCATGGTCCATGGTTGATAGCATGATCATACACATACAGAATGAAATAATGTCATTTCATTTTGATTGGCCGTCACTGAATTATAAAACCAAAAGTGAATTTTGTTTTTGTGTGATCTCTCCAGCTTTGCACGTTCTCTCCTCTGGCTGTTCATGTAAAAATAGCAAAGAAAAAATTAAAAATATTAAAAAAACATATCAGTCCCTCAGTTCCAGGTTCATCACTTCATCATCTTTCTGCCTTTTGTCTCAGTGGTTACTGTCCTACACAGTCTGTCCATCTGTCCGTTTCAAAGTCTGTGTTTGCTGACCCAGTGACCATCATCCCTGCATTTGGTGCAGGTGGATTTGTGTCACTTTACGCAGGTAAACCTGCTGCGAATTTGGTTACGACAGAATGACAGGACTCCCCAAAGGATCACTGCACCTCTCCCAGTCCTGTGTCCCTAGTGTCTGCTCCTTGTCCCTCTGTTTCTCCTGTGTTCACTCCTGGTCCCTTTGTTCCTCCGGTTAGTGTTCCCCCTGTGTCTCCCATTTTGGTGCCTGTCTGCCTTGCCCGTGATTTGTCAGTTGTTGTCTTGCTTGTTACCGTTGTGCCTGTTTTGAGTGTCCATCCTGTTCCCGGTTCCCCATTAATGTTTTTGCTCTTGTTTTCCAGGTCTCGTGTTACCGCTCTGCTCCCTTCGCTCCCCTTAGACATGCCCGGTGTTTTCTATTCTGTGTAATTGAGTCTCTGTATTTAAATCCACGCTCAAGTATGTTTCCCCTGTCATTGAAGTCTGCACCGTTTTGTGCCTCGCCTTGTCTTGTTCCGGATAATCCCCTTGTTTCTGACTCCCCGCCTCCCCAAGCCTCATTCACCGACCTCTGCTCGACCTGTGGTTATGACACATATATTTTGTGAATGTGTGTCTTTCATATTTGCAGGTCAGTCAGTGTGTGGGATATTTTGTACAGATTTGACAGGCTTTTGTGAAGGTTTCCATGTCACACACGCAGGTTTGGGCTGCCTTGGATCTCAGCTGGCAATCTGAGTAAAATGCGAATGTGACACGGTTCACAGGTGATTAATGTATTTGCACAACAAAAGCAGGAGGACAATGGAGCTCCAGGCCTGCGCAAATCTGAGCTGGCTTATTAGTTCTAGGGAATTTAAGCAAATTTGCACAGGTTTAGTCGTTCTAGCATTAGAAGGCTCGTTAAGCAGGTATCATGTTACCACTGCAAACTGTGGATAGTTCTTAATTTCATAACGCCGAGGGTGAGCTTTCACTGTGATGGTTGGCAGTTGAACTGAGGTCCTGTACAACCCTATGAGTGTGCAGGTAATGGCCTCACCATCAAGGGTATAGATGAACAAGCATGTATTACCTCCTGCCGACACACGTCTATGGTTCTGTATGGAATTGCAGGTAGTGGCCTCACCATCAAGGGTATAGATGAACAAGCATGTATTACCTCCTGCCGACACACGTCTAGGGTTCTGTATGGAATTGCAGGTAGTGGCCTCACCATCAAGAGTATAGATGAACAAGCATGTATTACCTCCTGAATTGTCACGGTGAGTTTAAACTTGGTCTGATAAATAGTTAAGGAGCCACCAGCATGGGGTGCATTTGAGTAGATGATTACATTCTGAATCCATGGCCCATAACTGATGAACTTGTGCTAAATACCTCTGCAGTTTTTTAGTTCAATGTTTTAAATAGATATTGACCTAAAAAATTAACCAGGGTCTCTAGCTTTATAAGACTGGTTCATGCTAATTTTATAGTCCAGATATGCCTGTGTAATCTCGTTGGGACATTCTGATTTTTCCTCACTCCACCCAAGGAAGGAATTGCATTCTTCTTTAAATAAACCAATGACATGGCCAATGACATGGCAAATAGGAGGTGAAGGAGAAACCTTTGGTATTTATAAGCCACCATGCTGTCAACCAGTTTAATGACAGACTCTGTAACTGAAAAGGCAACCCAAGTTACTCCAAAAGGCAACAAAAATAACACTCTGGTCCCTGCGTCCACCTCTTCAGCCATTCCTTTACTGTAAGATGTAACACAATCTGAAGTGTTTATAATGGGAATCACGAATCAGATGTTTGGAAAACGGGGAACAGTAGATGTTTGTTTTATAACAGCAGTTAAAAGTGACTATATTACTGTTTGTCCTTGAGTGTTTGTTTCTATGCTTTATCTTCATGCTTTTTCTAGCATATTATTTAACAACCTGATAAGTTAACATGTAGGGGGTCCTCTGTTGTATCCTTGAAATAGATCATTTACAAATTGCTCATAATTATTACTAACATGAATTATAACATTGTGAGCTGTACAGTGTGGATTGACTGGGACTATTTGAGATGAAAGTGTGAGGTTTTAAGGCTCTGACTGGCATGGACCTCTCCTCTAGCATCCGGCAGCCTTGATGAACCTCGGCGCTATACTGCATCTCAACGGGAAGCTACAGGAGGCTGAGGCCAATTACCTCCGAGCCTTGGAGCTCAAACCAGATGACGTCATCACACAATCCAACCTACGCAAGCTGTGGAACATCATGGAGAGGCAGGGCCTCAAGGCCTCCGGCCCCTGACCCACGACACTTGACTGGAGGGCAGTTGGACATGCTGTTGATAAACTATTGACCCTTTGATGGTGCAGAGATGCACATGGATCTATTGATCCTGGGACAACTGCTTCTTCAGAAGTCGCCGGTCATAAGGAAACACATCTTGGTCATTGTCTTTCCCCCCTTCTCTCAAAAATCCAGGGGGTGAACCTGAAGGCGGCCACTGACATGTACATGAAGTTCTGAAGATCAGGATTTGTTAATAAGTTAATAAGTCAGTTAAAATTTGACCATGACTCTAATCGTGCCATCGTCTCTTGGAGACTGTAAAACCCTTCTGACTAAGATCTTGCTTGCTGTATGTGAGCTCACTGGGTAGTTCATGCTGTGCCTGAAAAATTGTACCTTTTAGGATAAAAACTGCATTTAAATTCTGATGCTAAATTCTCATGTGAAATTCTACTCGAAGTATATTGCTTTATATCAAGATTTCATTATTTTAATTGGATTTGATGTTTGAATTATCAGCTGGGGTGACGCTCAAAGATAATGACAGTTTTGAAATGGGCTTCTTGTTTTGTGCTTAGGGTTCAAATTGACTCCACTAGCTATTTAAGTCAGTCTGGTTTCAGTTCTGAACTTGGGTTCTGCTCTTTGGACGCAGATGATGATGCTCTCACAGAAGAACAGGCCCTGTTACTGCAGCCGCTCATGGTTCTGTTTCCTGATGTAGGGCTGCTGCATCCAAGCTGATTTTTGGAAAAGTCATAGTGCACGAGTGGGAAAAGTGGTCACTCATCTCCGTTTTTAGCCCACAGATTCAGGTGGTGCCAGACGCTGATGGATCTTTCTGGTAAACGGATAACAGGTGTGACAGCATTGAATTAAAAAGAAAACCAAAAACATGTACAGAAGCACAACCTTATCATAGTCGCAATCAGTCATTTTTTGATGAGAATATCTGTCATCATTATTTTTCTTGTAGTGTTAGTGTGTCGATTCATAGCATAGTGTATAGAACACACTTGGGGTGGGGCTTCCACACCCACCTTTCTGGAATAATGACTCACATATCCACCTCACAGTCCACTCATCAGTTTCTCATTCCTCATTTGAGTACTTGTCCATATTTCTCCCAGGAAAACTGACTTTTTCCCATTGTCCTGACCTTGACTGGATCACACACAGGTCTCTGGGAAGCTATTAGTCTTATTTGGAAATATTTTGTCTTAACTTATTGCAGCGTGTAATCTTTGTTTGTTAGCATGCTTTTGCCGTTAGTATTTAAATTGTTTGAGGAGGAGAAACAAAAGAGGTGTTGCAATTAATAATGATGAAATAAGCATTTTCTTTGCAGGATACCAGGTCATTATCTAATTAATGTGTTCAGCTGTTACAGCCTAAACTGATTGGCTATCCATCAGACACACCTTTCTCTGAGTGCCTATATTTAAAAAAAAAAAAATCTAGCAGTCCCAAAACGAGATTAATTTAAAAATTGTGTTGAAGTTTTGCTCTGCTTTTGGTCAGCGGAAGGGAAACACCTTCATCTTGTGCTGTATTTGCGTATGTTAGCCAGCTATTACACCTTTTGGGATTCACAGAAGAACGGGAATTTGGGCCACTTCATATTTAGGGACTCAATTCTTCAGGTTCTTTGCTTGAAAACCTAGTAATAGATTTTGTTTTTAATGCCTGGTTTTGCTAGAGATTAGTCAGGAAACCCTTAATGCTTTCCTGGTCATTCTCAGCAAACCATGCTAACAAGCGTGGTCATGGGCCTTTGGTGACCATGGTTACCATGGTGACAGTATTGGCACCATGTCACCAGTGGAGATGCTGGCCATTGCAAACGCAGTCCCAGGGTGGGTGATATTCAGAACAAGAGCAAACTGGGAGGAAAGCAGAGGTCTCTCTCCCTGTGTCTGCTCAGGGATCTTGTATGGTGGCTTTGTCCAGAGCTATGCTCTCATAGTACAGGGAGAGTTTACTTCAAAGTTTTATTTTTTGAAAATGGTCATATTTGTAAAAATTATGAAGATTTGTAGCCTTTCCTTTTGTAATATAAAATGTTCTGTGCCAGACTGGGTCATCAAAGATGGTTTTTTTCCCCTAAAATAAAGTTAAAATGCTGTCCTGTCTAAACTGAGTGTTTTCTTGTTTGAAATAAAGCCAGTTAGTGAGATTACATTCTGCTCACTAAATCCTGGTCAACTTTTCTATTTATTTATTTATTTATTTGTTTGTTATTTTCATTTTATTCAATTTTTAAATCTGAAAATAACGGAACTTATATTATTGTTTTAAATGCTTTGTAATTATGAACAAAACTATTCTCTGAATGTATGATTGTAGAGTAGGCCAAACATGCCTGTATTACATATTTTACTGCTTTTAACTTTGTTCCTCTGCACTTAACAAGGTCTGATGAAAGCTCCCTACCTTCATCCCACGCAATATCCACCACTTCCTACATTTAACCATCCCATAATGATTTCCTGTGAAGCACGTAGGAGGCCCCCACACACCACTGCAGTCTTATTGATATTCCATCGCCCCTTTTCAAATGACGGCAAGACATAATGGGAGTCGGCTGTAATTGGAGGCCTCTCCTTTCATCCGTGTGTAACGGGACTGCGCTATAAACGCTCCCAGCTGTTCGCCCCGCACATCTGGAGCTTTTCCTTCAGCCCGTACTTTGCCTCCGCCTTACTGGAGCCTCTGCTCAGCTCCGGCTTTTGATGGCTCTCATCACTCCATAGCAGGAGGATGGAATGATGGGATGGAGAAGGGGTCCACTGCCTCTGCAGGCACTCTCCAAGCCATTAGAGCCATTTGCTGCTCAAAGCGTTAGACACATCACACTGGTCCTCTTAGCGATATAAAGCATACTGGGACATGTCAGTCAATATTTAAGCGAGGTGTATAGATGTATATTACATTTAAAATATGTGTGTATATTCCGTAATACAGCACTGTTGAATTCTCAAATCTGATTGATTCATTTTCTATAACCGCACAGGTGAATCACTGTAGTAAAGGTGTGATTATAATATTTAATTCTAACTAATATTACTTAATTTTACGAGTGTAGAACGCAATTTTAAATTAACATAAGGTAAACAGGAATGCAGTATAGAATAGAATGACTTTTATTGTCATTGCAGGAAGAATGTATTTCTACTAATAAATGAATTTTCAGCTTGTAAAAATTATCGAGTCCATATGAATATTACTGCTTAGTCAGAAAATAGCAGTATTTCTTTATATTGTTATCTTGAGTTTCTTTCTCACTAAGGCAAAACCCTTGCAGAAAATCCCCTGTGATGCTATTTTTTTTTTTTTTGCTAGCTCCTGTCAAGTTGAAGGGTTTTGTGTTGGTCTCGCTGGCAGCAGTTGAATCTGATTGGCTGAAGGCATCAAATGGGTCCATTAGCACAAGCAGACATGACAATGTATTGTGTTATGATTGGAAACATTTTAATTGACTACAAGCTAACCAAAAATGACTTTATTTACACATCAACGCAGAATGAACAAATAAATGTACACTCAATGTAAATGTACAGTTGACATTTTCTCGCCCTAGAAACATGTCTTTGACATACCTCCTTCATCTTCATCCTGTTTTTCTCCAAGGAGGATAGTGGAAACAGTCTGCCCAGCAGATCACACATGATTCTAGCTCTAGCTCATGAAAGAGAGGAGGGCGATATAGTTCCTCCGGCATGGGCTGAGTCAGCCCGGGGCCTTAACCCTGGGGGATATGCCTGGAATAGCTCAACATACTTCCTATTTATGAAACTTCCCTTTCTGTCATAGACCATTAAACAATTACGCATTTATCTGGTAAGCACTCTTTCATTATGCTGGACAGCCTCCAATCCACCTGTACTGTGCAATGAAATTTAAAAATGCTGTACACATGTACAGCTAGTGTGGCCTGATTCATTAACAAGCTGTCAGGTTAGTGGATAAATGTTTCCAGCGGCGGCCAGCTTAATCATGCAAATGGTCCTCTGCATCATCCATAACACGGACCAATTATATCATTCCTTGTAACGTTGTTTGTTTAGGTCTCACTTAAGTGCTGTGTATTTATAAGAATGGAAAGAGGTATTGGGAACAGGGATTCAAGCCTGACAGCCAGCAAAATGACCCCATGTAAGTTGGTTCAGAGTCTAGATAAATAAACTCTGGTGGTTAATAAAACTCATTGCATGCCAGCTGCCATAAGCCACATTAAAAATTAGAGATCCTTGAACTTCATTACTACTGTGGTAAACTGAGACAGACTATCTGTGAGGATCCAAGAATTATTTCAATCACATAAAAAAATTACACCTCAGCTGCTGGAAGACATAAGTACAGGCTAGCGGCTGGCTTCCACTTCACTGCTTCTTGGGAAATTGAAGGTTTAGAAAGTAGCTCCTGACAGAAAAGCTGCATCATGTTTTTCGGGTAAGACTGACTCCATACAGCTGGATGTTTTACATTTATTTGCTCAAATCTGTTACTTTCAGTGGTGCTGGCATAAAGAGGTGAAGAGGTGTTTTTTATAGTCACAGTAATTGTTTTACAGAACGCATCCTTATGTGCCAGCACAGTCTGTCGGATTTGGGCATTCAGCCCCCATTTTAACAGCTGAGGCACAGTGGCTGGATGGAGTGTGCATGGTGCATGCAGCTCTCTCACTGTGAGACCTCTAAACCTGTGATCACCAATGCATCTCACGAGAGACAATGAGTAGCTTTCGTAACACTTTTAATGAATAGAATAAATTCTAAATTTTTTCTTCTTGTTTTGCTTGCTCACATGTATATTGGTGCACTGCAAGGAGTTTTTCTTTGTCTCTGATGATGAGCGCTGTGGTCTTGCCCTGCTCTAGGCTATTAGCACATTGGTCACACAGGTAGAGAGAGGTAACGCATCAGTGTGTCCAGCTGGCTATCAAGAGACACAAAGCCACAAAGCCATTTATTCAGGACGGAGCTCTCATTTCCCCTATATTCATAATAAGCATTTTAATTTATGTTAAAATATTTTTTTAGAAGCTTTTGTCCTCATTATCTTAGATTTGACAGCTCAGAAATAAATTGTCCTGGGAGGTACACTAAGCTTCTGAAACCAGACTGTGTGCTGGCAGATATATCAGCTGGCAGGACGTACACTGATGGCGTGTGGGTCTGTTTGGGGTGACATCACTGTCCTGACTATTCTCTAACCCTGTGCCAACATTTATCCAGAGTAATAAAACTGAACTAGCCCTGACTGAACAAATTACATGATTACATAAGATAAACATGGTTAGCTGAGTGCTCATCATTGACCACTTTAAGACTGTCTACACAGGTAAAGAGGAATACACTTAAAAACCTGACCATAGTAGTCAAATGGGCTTGGCGTTTTCATGGGGAAACTGATTTCCTCCCACTCATTTCTATCTGTAATAGAACCTGGACCAGCATACAACCATTAATATCATTTTATCTTATGAAAAACATCTACTGGTGGCAATCGCTTGCGATGATTCCTAGTCAATCGTGGCAATCAGACCATCACCCTCCTCCCAGCAAAATATACCGTTGTGACTCAGTAACTCTCCAGATTATTCCCTTTGAGAAAATAGCTCTCATTAAAAAGGTTGGAGGCCACTGTATGGAAAAGGACGTAACTAAATTGCAATGGCAAACACAGCTACATAAGGAAGTCATATTAGGCTGAATGCCAATATGTGGTATATGTCCACTGTAAAAGTGGTCCGTTCTGAGATGATACACTGGCCTTCAGATACCCTGGTAAAGGAAGTGGTTTCATGAACACCAAAATGATGCCAAATGCCTTCCTTGACCTCCGAGATCACCAGATCTAAAAAAAAAAAAGAATTATGGGAAGTTCCAGGCATCAGATTACAAAGTAGATTTCCACTACAGTACAGTCATCCCTGCTGAAACTGGGAAGAATGGTCCAAAATCCCGTACAAGTCACTGCTGGTGGTATAGCAGTCTAATTATACTCCTTATTATGCCCTTAATATTAATATATTTTCAAGTGTTTTGCTCATTTTGCCTACCCTCTTATACACATGATGCTCAGAGAATAAATTAGTATTTGCTGAACAAACGCTATATGAGATAAACTACCTCAGATGATTATTTTGGAGAATTTCAACTAAGCATTTTTTCTGTTTGGAAATGTTCCAGATAAAGATTTAAAACAATTACCTTGGGTTACCTTCCACAATTCCACAGGAGTCTAAAGGTCACATATGGTCATTAAAACTGGACTGAAACAGTTTTATTATATTGAATTTTGCAATCCAGAGTGATCAATGTCTGTTCTTATCCAGTTGTGTCATGTAATCAGAAAAAAAATGTGTGAATTAAGGGAATAATTATGATCACTTCAGTGTAATCACATGTTGAATAAAGGCAAAGCTCAGTTCCAAAGCCTTTCATTACTGAAATGCTGCTTTGTGGTTGAATTTCTGATGCTTGGTGACTCTCTTTCATGAATGTGTGAGGTTATGTTCAGTGAGGTATGTTCAGTGAGGTATGTTCAGTGAGGTTAAGAGAGACATTTACATCTGGCATTTAAGTGTGACGGTGCTTTCAGTCCAGGTGGTAACTGAAGAAGATCCACATCTGCATGAGGCTAAGCAGAGGATGGGATTGGAAAATGAGAGGTTTTAGAACCCCTGGACGGTAGCGATCAAAGCATGTTTAAATTTGAGGTTAATTTTAGTGTCCGAAAAGCAAAATTGAAATTAAAAGTATACAGTGTTAGGAAGGTTAACTTTAATGGTATGAGACTGAAACTAGAAACTGTAAACTGGATGGAGTTAAATAGCAAAACGGTTGAAGAGGCATGGGAATTTTTTTAAAAGCTCATTGTTGCAGGTGCAAGAGGACTTCATACCTGTTTCCATCCATCCATCCATCCATCCATTATCTGCCGCTTATCCGGGGTTCGGGTCACTTGGGTAGCAGCTTCAGGAGAGATACCCAGACCTCCCTCTCCCCAGCTACCTCTATCAGCCCTTCAGGGGGGATGCCGAGGTGTTCCCAGGCCAGCCAAGAGATATAATCCCTCCAGCGAGTCCTGGGTCTGCCCCGGGCCTCCTCCCTGTAGGACATGCACGGAAAACCTCTCCGGGTAGCCGCCCAGGAGGCATCCGCACCAGGTGTCCAAACCACCTCAACTGGCTCCTTTCGATGTGAAGGAGCAGCGGTTCTACTCTGAAGCCCTCCTGGATATCCGAACTTCTCACCCTATCCCTAATGGAGAGCCCAGATACCCTGCGGAGAAACCTCATTTCGGCCGCCTTGTATTCGCAATCTCATTCTTTCGGTCATTACCCATAGCTCATCACCATAGGTGAAGGTAGGGAAAAAGAGGGACTTTCCCAGGAAGGCTGAGAAGTGTGATCCCCCTGTAGTTGGAACACACCCTCCGGTCCTCCTTCTTAAATAAGGGGACCACCACCCCGGTCTGCCAATCCAGTGGCACTGTCCCTGACCTCCACGCGCTGTTGGGAAGGCATGACAGGCACGTCAGCCCCACAACATCCAGACCCTTTTGGTACTCTGGGTAGATCTCGTCCATCCTCGGGGCCCGGCCACCACATAGCTCTTTATCTACCTTGGCCACCTCAGCCCCAGTGATGGGCAAGCCCCCCCCAGCATCCTCGGGCTCTGTGCCCTGTGATGTCTCAAAGGCAGTGTGCATAGATGTATCTGAGGCAGGGTTGAGGAGGTCCTTAAAGTATTCCTTCCACCTCCAGGTGATGTCCCCAGCTGAGGTCAACAGCACCCCCTCCCCACTATAAATAGTAGGACCCAGGAGCTGCTTCCCCCTGATGATATTCCAGATGGTTTGCCAGAACCTTTTTGAGGCTGACTAAAAGTCACTTTCCATGGCCTCACCATACTCCTCCCACTCCCAGGTTTTTGCTTCAGAGACCTCCCGAGCCACGTTCTGCCTCGCCTGCTGGTACCAGTCAGCTGCCTCCAGAGACTCCCGGACTAATCATTCCTAGTAGGCCTCTTTCTTCAGCTTGACAGCCCCCTTCACCTCAGGTGTCCACCATCGGGTACGAGGGTTACTGCCACGCCTGGCACCAACCACCCTGCTGCCACAGCTCTGTATGGCTGCTTCCACAATGGAGGTCCGGATGTCCATTCAGACTCAATGTCCCCAACCTCTCTTATTATGCAGTTGGAATTCTGCCGGAGGTGCGAGTTAAAGCTCCGGCGAACAGGAGCCTCTGCCAGACGTTCCCAGCAGACCCTCAATATGCGCTTGGGCCTACCAGGTCTGACTGGCTTCCTCCCCTGCCACCTGAGCCAACTCACCACCAGGTGGTGATCAGTTGACAGCTCTGCCCCTCTCCTTACCCAAGTGTCCAAGACAGAAGGCCGCAGATCAGATGATACAATGATAAAATCGATCATCCACTTTAGCCCTGGGCATGTTCTTACCATGTCCACTTATGGACAAACCATGCATTGCACAGAAGTCTAGTAACAGAACACCACTCAGGTTCAGATCAGGGAGGCCATTCCTACCAATTACCCCCCCTTCAGGTCACACTGTCATTGCCTACGTGAGCATTGGAGTCCCCCAGCAAAACGATGGAATCCCCTCGGGGTGCGCTAGCCAACATACCACTAAGGGAATCCAAGAAGGCCAGGTACTCTGAACCGTCATTCGGCACATAAATGCAGATGACAGTCAGAGACTTATCCCCAACCCAAAGGCGCAGGGAGACAGTCCTCTCGTTCACCGGGGTAAACTCCGTTGGTAATGCACCGAGCTGTGGGGCCACCAGTAGCCCAAGCTATGCGTTGAGGTGAGCCCGACTATATGTAGTCGATATCTCTCAACCTCATGCACAAGCTCAGGCTCCTTCCCCACCAGAGAGGTGACATTCCATGTCCCGAAAGCCAGTTTTGTCAGCTGGGGATCAGACGGCCAGGGTCTCCCTTGGTCGCCACCCGATCCACAATGCACCGAACCCCTGACATTCCCCTTGCGGGTGGTGGGCCCACCTGGGGACAGTCCCGCGTGCCTCTTTCGGGCTATGCCCGGCCGGGCCCCATGGGCGAAGGCCCGGCCAGCAGGTGCTTGCCAACGGGCCCCTCCCCCAGGCCTGGCTCCAGGGTGGGGCCCCGGTGACCCTAGTCCGTGCGAGGGAAATGACACCTTGGTAGAATTTATCATCATAGGGTTCTTTAGGGTCGCTCTTTGTCTGGTCCCTCCCCTGGGACCTTTTTGCCTTGGGAGACCCTACAGGGGCTATTGCCCCTGACAACAGAGCCCCCAGGGTCACTGAGGCACGCAAACCCCTCCACCATGATAAGGTGGCAATCCAAGGAGAGGTACATATCTTAGTATCGCCACTAAAACTAAACTACTTAATAGCACCTAATTCTCCTGAGTGCCACAGAACCCGTTGATGGTAACTGATATGAATAATTGACATTAACAACACGTGTGAGAAGTAGCTCAGTAAATCAGACTCATTCTAATTACATGGGTCATTTCAATAGGGCTCTCCTGGGCCTACAATGGCTGGTTTGATAGCTTGGTATGAATGAAATGGCTCATTTGAAATAGGTTCTCTGATGGGCATCTTAGTGCTTAACTGTTGGTGACCATTAACAAATGTCCCAGAACAAAAAAGGAGGAGAATATCCTTGGGGTGTCACATGGCCTGAGATTGATACTCTAAGCTTTTGTAGTCAGCTATTCTCTGGCAAAGCAAAAATAGGCCTAGGTATTCAAGTTCTCTGGAGAAATATTTATCTGTAAACAAATAGGCTATTTTCCAAAGTACAAGGAGTACATTCCAGCTATTGCTTAACAAGAAAAAATATCTTATTTTAACACACAGTACCACAGTTAAATATTATACTAATAGTGCCATATAAATGAACCATGCTTTGGACAAAGCAGGTATTAAATGATATAAAATAGTTTCCTAGAGGAAATCAGGGGCTGAAATCAACAGATCAATCAATCACAATTCATTCCTGAAATAATAAAGAATCACCAACTAGTTCGAAAAGAACTTGTGGAGATTTTTGGCCCATGTTTCTCATGAAGACTGTGGTACGTGCCTGGCAAATCCTGCATGAGGCTAAGCAGAGCAGTAACATATGGGACTTGTGCAAAATCCATGCAGCCTTCTGAAAAACCAGAGGAATGCAAACTATGTTAATGACTGCATTCAATATGTAGTAGCATAATATTGAATAAAGAAGTACAATCTATTGTACAGTATAGCATGAAGAGGTACATTTTGCAGTACTAAATAAAGGAGTATATACTGTAGCACTAAATGAAAAGGTATAAACTATAGTTCAGCACATTCAGCAGTAATTAATCAAGAGTAGTGCTAAATGAAGAGATATAAATTAAGTACAGCATGAAGAGTTAAGTTCTGTAGAACTAAATGAAGAGGCATGTACTGTAGTACTGAATGAAGCAGTATGTACCATATGAATATATGAAAAGGTACAATACCAGTTAAAAGTTTGGACACACCTACCCAACAGAAAAGTTTAGAATAATTATGAAGACTATGAAACTTTAAAATAACATATACGGAATTATGCACTGACCAAAAAAGTATTAAAACAAAATACTCTAGTATTGCATGAGTTGATATATTTTGCAGTACCAAATAATAGGTATAACTCTAATAATAAATGCACTGGGGTATTCTGTATTAGTAAAATGTAGCCTATATTCCAGTAGCATATAGATTATGTAATATTAAATGACAGGTATATGTTTAGCACCTCCAAAATTGGTACTGTGATATGATGGTACAGCAGGAATTCCCCAACAGTTAACCGCCGTGAAAGCTTGTAGGATGTGGATTGCAGTCCTTAACTGTCCCAACCAGGGGATGCGATCGCACTTGGATCTGTCCTTGGGTGTAGAAGGTAAAAACACCTTACTTGTGGAGGGCCCCAGACAGGTTCGAGACCTTGAGGTGAACATGCACAGTTTCTATTGTTTTATCTATTATACAATAAAATGAATCACAACAGAACTCGTCACCACGTTTTCTCATTTTCAGCAAAATCAAACAGCCCGCACCCTTGTCTCCCATGCCTGCTTGCTTGCCACGGTACATTCTGTAGTACTAACTGATAGGCACCATGTGAATGGGTATATAGTGTAGCACTACCTTGAATGGTATGTACTGTAGCACTATATGAATGGCTCTAACAATGGGTGTCGGCTGACTTATCTCCCCATCAAGTATATCGCACTTCATCTCACAACAGTTGGAGTCCATTTGAAATATATTTTCACAAGCTTTCTCAGTAGCTTGCCAACATGCTGTTAAAGAGAGAGAGAAAAAAAAGTTAATGAAAGGGTTAAATTACCCGACTGAACCCACCTCAGCATGGGCTGCCAGACTGAGGTGGAAAGTCTGACTCCATCTGGCAACCTTTGCAGACAGATCCTACTGGAGCTAGTAGACCAGAAGTAATGGCTTTCCATTCAAAACCTTAATTGTTCATATGGGTGTAGTATCATCTATTACTGAATTTGCATAAAGCGAGAGCTAAAGATGTCTGGAAGCAATCACACAATGTTTTTGCCAAAAAGGAAGTGTAATGCTAGCTATGAAAGAAGACAATTCCTTAGGCTCCAAGATGATGCCCAGTCATAAATATGTCATTTTGGTAGCATTTCACTGTTAGACTGAGTAAGACTGATTTATGAAATGTAGTGTCCCTCTGAGTAACCAGAACACGAACTTTGTCCATCTATTTTCAATAACTGCTTATCCAATCGGACGACTGTATTCATGGCCTGTCTGATGAAGGCAGCCCTTCACAGGATACTTGCTAAAGGCAGACAGCAGGGCCTGCTAGAGAACTGGAAGGAAACCTGGCAACAACTAATGGGGCAGGAAAACCCCAGAGTCAAAGGGGGGCCTGGAATTGATCCCACAACTCTGCAAGATGGCAAAGTTACAGACTGACCAACCATGTGGCCTCCCCCACAGCCTGCATGACAGTGACAAAGACCCAGCTCCCTATTGTTACTGTTGGCTCAGCCTCAAATATAGCATTTATCTGGGATGTTTTTAATCATATTATCTGCTGTGACTATCCAACCAAAAAAAAAAAACAATGCAAAAACAACAACAATGGGGAATTGTAACAACTACAATTAAATATTAATTTATCTGACAAAACACCTTTGGACTTAGGTGGAAATTACTGTAAACAAGGTGTTTCACGATTCAAATTTCAGTTTTAAAATGTTACAAGCATCTACACTCATTAGTCTCAAATCACAGTGGAGCAGAACTGTGAAGTTTCCTGCTGTGCTGGTTTTTATGTTTTTGGGAAATTCAAAGGACAGAATGTGTATGTGTACATGAGTATGATGGGTTTCCCTGAGTATATTAGATTTTTATCACACTGTTGATCTTTTCTTCAGCGTGGATGGACATCTCCCTTGCTAGCATCCATATCTTACCCATGTTCTAGTCACACATTACTTGGGCTCTGGAACCAGTCTCCTCGAAGAGGGTTGGTCCCTATTCCACTCTGGAGTTGCCTGCGGGGAGAGGCGTGGAGCGGGGGTGGGCATACTTATTGCCCCCTGGCTGGGCGCCTGTACATTGGGGTTTACCGCAGTGGACGAGAGGGTA
>JAABNX020000070.1:29654097-29677027 GCA_015163995.2 Mormyrus lacerda
CAACTCCAGGCCTTTTATCTGCTTAATTGATAATGAAACAATGAAGGAATTGCCCACACCTGCCCATGAAATACCTTTTAAGTGAATTGTCCAATTACTTTTGGCCCCTTTAAAAAGAGGGTGGCACATGTTAATGAGCTGAAACTCATAAACCCCTCATCCAGTTTGACTGTGGATACACTAAAATGAAATCTGAGAGTCTGCACTTTATATCCATGCCCATTGTATAACTTCAGTTGGAATACATTTCAGTAAATAGGTAAAATAGTAAAACTTGTGTCAGTGTCCAAATATTTATGGTCCTGACTATGAATTTGTTGATTTATTTTGGGTTAAGCATACAAAAATTTGTGTTATCTTAATTGTTTACTTATTGGAATTTATTGTTCAAATATATATTCCCATTTATACCGCAACACTGTTGAATTCTCTAATCTGATTGATCGAAAGAGTGTTGAGTAACTTTTTTATAATTTTTTATAACCGCACAGTAGTATATGTGCTATTATAATCTTTAATTATAACTAATTAGGAGTTAACACATGACACGTTGTGCATTATAGAAAGAACCACCCTATGCTTGTACCACGGTTAACATACATTTGGCTTATACATATGTACCTAAAGACAGTTTTTTCATATTTACCAGCATCACATCAGATCATCCACCAATATTGCATTAATAACTTTTTATCCCAGACATTTCTGAAATTTTCTTTATTGTCACAGGTCTTGAAATTAAACATTCAATTTTGAACAACTGACTTAGGGTCTGAGCAACAGACAGTTATTTAAGTAATGGTGGTGGCTTGGGTCGAATATAAGCAAAATGTTCAATCATAATGGAAGAATGTAGCTCTACTAATAAATGTGTTTTTGGCTTGTGAAATGTGAAAATAGTGCCTTTTGGTAGAAATCTGTAGATCAAATGTGTGGTAACTATGGTATAAGTAAGTTAATGCAGTCTAAGCATGCATTAATGCTTACAGAAACCATTCCTAGCTCAGTGATGGTGGTTTACCAGATTAATCTGATAAATAGTATTTTTTTTCAGTTTCAGGTTCTCATTTACATATTTATTTTTCTGAGTTCAGTAGATTGTAATAGTTGTTGGTTCCAGGCCCTGTAGGTAGTTGCTTTAAAAGGAAATGTAGCCCCATTGCTTTGGCCAGTACATGCATCTGTGCATTGAGACATGAAAACTCCTTTGACTGATGTTTGTGATGTTAAGATCCCCATATCTTACATTTTTAATATAATGCATCATGGCTGGCTGATCTAAGTGTAAGTGAATCTATTGTGTTTCATCAAAAAGCCAAACGAGAACATTTCTCATGTGTGTGCTGCTCCGTAAATCATTTTTTGAAGTACATGACACCCAAGCGACCTACTTTCAGTTTCAATTAAAAACGTAATTGAATTGTAATTGAAAACAAGATTTGCTGCGACAATGAAGCTGTAATGCTACGCCTGAGCATTACACGCTGCCTCATTCATCTTCCACTAATCATAATGCATACATAAACATGAGTTCTACTAGAGGAACATATCAGATTTCTAGGCCTGAGTACATCTCCATGTAGGTTGCGTTTCTGAACTCTCAAGGAAATGGAAAACCTTCTAATCCCACTTTTAATTTGACCCATTTTAGTGCCAGAGGCCGAGGTCATTTTTCACCGTAGCCATGGAATATGAGTGTGTCTATATATACACTATAAGGTATTGGGACACAAGTCACACTTTACTTGAGAGGACATGAATAATGTAGTAGTACATGCTTACTTAATGCATTAATTACCCAGTAACTAAGGGTCCTATGCTTGTTCATCATTAATCAAAAAACAAATAAAGTAAATGCTAAATTTAAAATGATTAATAAAACTTCAAATCTTTCTTATATCCCACAACTGATCCAGTTAGTGATGATCCAGTTAAAGCCAATTTTCATATTTTGATTTCATATGAGATTTACACAGAGTCTTAATGTGTTTGTTTGGACCCAATATCTTACAGGCTCTCACCCCTTTTCCCTTGTGGAAATGATAGATTTGCTGTAAGAGGTGTTTTTACTCATCCACTACAATGTATGTATGCAGAAAACAGTCAAATCAAACAGGGATACAGCTTCATTCATATCCGCCAGTGTCACTCTAATTATTAGCTCCAGACTTTAATATATTTTCTGCTTTCTGAAGTAGAAAACAGCCAAAATATCCATGGACATTCTAAGTCTTCTTTATGTGAGTTTAGATTATAAGCTTCCACAAGGAACAGCTTGTACATGCTAATCAATACAAAAGCCAAAGATTTTTCAGTGGGACCGTATGTGTAAGTTGTCCTTTTCAGATAGGCATGTCTATGTTGTTGCCTTGGAGTTCATAGCAGGAGGCTCTTTATCAGCATGAGCTGGTTACCCAATAAGCCCCTGCACTGTGCCCTTTACACAGGGTGGGTAATCGATGCTGGTTCCAAATCAGAACTGAAAACCTCCCCGTTGGCCTCTTTGCTCCCCCTCTGCAGTATTTCAGAGTGCACCCACATCATGATTTTCTGGTCCTATAAACATGCTACCATTTTTGTATTTTTTCCACTATAAACATATATTATTAAAATATATTATCATGATAGGCAAGGCTCAGTCTTACTCTCAGGGGCAATGCAGACAACTTCAAAATACAAGAATGGAAAATACATGTAAATGCATGTAAATAACATGCAAATTTTTCAAGGCTTTTGTCAAGATTCATTTGCATGCTTTTTTTACTGGTTTCACGTCTCATTATTTTAGTTCTGTATGAGGCAAACAACTAAAATAAATGGTTAGATTTTAATTCAATTTTTTGTTTTGTTACAGTAAACACATATACTTGCAACCCTGTACTGGCTAAGAGTATGGAAGAGACATTATCCGACAGGATTTACAATTTTGCTACATTTTAAAGGATATGTATTTGTGTATTTATTTATGTCATTAATTTAAAGTTTAAAGTTTTTCAAAGCACCTGAAGTAAAGTAAGTGTGAGGTATAGTAGCAAGGTACTTCCCGGGATTCAAGGTGGCCAAGATTGGTCAGAGATCCTGATAAATCTTTATTCATTACAAAATGACAAAACAGAGCATGCATAATGACCAGCCAGATGCATGAAGCGCATCGCGGAACGCTGTGGTATGCCTGTCAGCATCTACAATGAAAAAGGGGAACTCGTCCACCCCCAGCTCGGTCTTTCTCACTGCCTGTACTGGGATGGTTGGGGGGTGGGGGTCAAACACAATGTAGGTCTTTCCAACTCGAGGCCACATCCGGCCACCAGTTGCTATCGTCTCCCCTGTGAAAAGGAGTCACGATTAACGAGGCCATTATGCTAATGAGATTTTCAGGCCTTAACAAAGGTTCCCGCAACGTGAGGGAGGTGTGCGAGTGAAAGGGGAATCGTCTGACCCCAGGAGTCCTGATTCATCCTTTTGGAGGGAGGGCGGGGTCCTTCCAGGCCGCTGAGCTGCCTGTGAGAAGCACTGAGACTGAGGCGCCATCCGCCTCTCCATTCAGCTCCAGGGTGACAGCGGGGATGTGCAGTGAGACCCAGAGAGGATCATGGGTAACATGGGCCACACTCATCTTTAGGCACACATTTACATTGAATTTCTTGGCTGAGGTTTTTCTTTGATGTGGCTCAAAATTTGACCATAAAATGGAGCATTTTCTGTTGTATAGTCCCTGTTTATCGTGCCCAATGCACAGAGATGAGGCTGAACTATTTACCTGCCTTAATTAATAACTAATGCATATTTGTAAGGGACTTTTTGACAATGTACACCAGGGAACCCTACTTTAAACAGTTCAGTTAAAAAGAACGCAGACTGTTAAATGGGGGACATAAGATTTTACCTTTAGGCATTATAGCAGCTAGCCAGAGAGCAGATACGACACTGCCTTACTGAGTCTTTAGTTTATGCTGTGGCAGTAAACTGTCACACAGAGTTATATATGAAATCTGAAGAACAATGGTATTTGTAATGGAAATTGTTTGCATGAAATTATTTACATTTAAGCTGTCAATTAGAATCTCCTTCTTAAAGGATATTCAAAAGGAACACTTTCAAAAAAATTTCTGGGAAATTTAGCGCTATAATTTTCTAACACTGGGTGGGGAGATATCGTGAAAGCAATTGCTGTCTCGAGAGAGGAGAGGCTTGTAAGTAACAGACCAAACTACAATCTAAAAATAAAATAAGACATGGGAGAGGAATATGTCACATAAACCAAAATAAGAGTCAGCAGCCCAGTAGCCTTTGACATAAAAGTTACTCTATTCAAGTTCACAAAAGGGAACCTTTAGTCCAACAAACTGCTGGACTTTCCAGTAACTGAGGCCACCATCGTCATGTCCTGCATGTCATATCCACCTGACCTTCCAATCTCCTCCATGGTGAAATCCTAACAAATCACGCCTCTTAGTCGTTTGTCTCGTGTTAATCATTCCCGACTGCCTCTTGTTACCCCCCTCGTTTGTTCCATTTATACATACATGCTTCCCACTCCTGTGTTCCTTAGTCCAGTCATTGATGTCAAACCCTCGCATTGCCTGTGTTCTTCCTTGCTTCACTCCTCCCATTTTTGGTCCTTTGCAATCTTATTTCCAGTCATTGATCTTTTTATTTCAGTAAACACGTGTCTTGTTACATGACAACCAGAACAGCCACAACGTTCTAAATGAATCACATGTCATAAAACAGCGATCACATCAGGATGTATGAAGTCTGGAGTGGATTTGGATAAGATGATAATGTAACATGAGTCATTGTCAAGTGCTATCTGCACCAAAGATTGCCAGGCATTTATTTTAGCTATTTTTATGTAAGACAGAAGAATTTGTGTAGTGTTTTTTTTCACGTCATCTTCAGAACAAAATTTAAAATCTTATTCTGGCTTAAAGTAAATCTTCATAAGGTTATCTATGTAGGATGTTGAACATCTTGAACGAAGAAGCTGTATCACATTTATACAGTATCTGACACAAACTGGGGACACCCGTATTATAAACAGGCAAACACAGTGATGCCATAGCCACTTATTGCACAGCTCACATCAAAATAAACATGACCAAATAATGCATCTGGAAACATTTCCATTTAGTTATGTCTGTAAAAAATAATTTCCAGATCCCAATATAAAACATTATATTTTTTAATATCTTAAAAAAAAGTTCTGAGTGATTGTCTGAGCATCCCCCACTGACAGTCATTGTTCACACCAATACCCTAGTTTGTAAAGAATTTTGAAAAATTAAACACCATCCTACAGCCGATGGTTTTCTCAAAGGTTTACCCAATCTCACATGCAGTGCAAACCAAGTGCCAGAGTTGTCCTCACAAAAGTTCTTGAAAGCAGTGAAGAACATCTGGAAATCCATTTAGTTCATATTCTTATGTCTACACTGCAGTCAATCACATTTTCTGTTTCATTGGCATAATGTTGCAGAAAGTTAAGCACAAACAATGACCAAATTATATAAAGTAAACAAAATGCAAGAACAGTTATCTGGATTGTAATGTTACAATTTAGACAAGATGTGCCAGGATTATATTTCTGTGTCTCTGCAAATACTACAGTTTAATAACTATTTTCGAGGACAGACACCAAGAATTTCTCACAGACATTACTTTTTCTGGTATTTCAAGTTAATATGAAGTTTCTTTTTATGTTAGTCCTTAAAAAAACACCCAACAAAGAATAACACAGAGGCAAACATGACAGGCTACACACTAGACGGGAAGGTTCACACACAGTCGGCCATTACACAACACTGGAGCACATCAGGATTACACATACAACAAAGTAAGGGTCCTGTGACACAGGGAAACACAAGTATTCACACTTACAAATGCATACAACTTACAACAAGACATATACAAGGGCTACAGTACATACATGACTCGCGGGCATGTCAGGGTACACTAATCCTACCTGTGTTATCTTCTACACTATCATTTTAAATTAGTAAAAAATTACAAAATTAAACATGGTTCATCCAAGGGAATTGATGATTTCTTTGTATGTGGGGACAGCATGTGGCGCAGTGGGCTACGCCTGTGTGCCTGTAATCACAAGGTCACAGGTTCAAACCCAGCCTCAGCATGTGTGTGGGTCCTTGAGCAAGGCCCTTAATCTCCAGCTCCCTGGGCACCCCAACAGGTGGCAGCCCTTTGTGGACAGCTTGCTCTACAAAGAGCAAGTTGAGGGAGGCGTAAAAAAGAATTTCCCCACGGGGATCAATAAGGTTGTAATTACTATTACTATATATTAACCATGCAATGCTTGTTGCTACTTTTTCAGGTAATAATAATAAAGATAGGATTTGAGACTGGGGTTTAGATCTGTAAAGAACTGACTGAGCTTCTGTAAATAACGAAGCAGCTTATTTCCCCAAACTCAGTCTGCGTGATGAGGTTCTGGGTTAAACAGTGATTGCCCAGAGGACACCCAGTGTCTTTGCTCCTGATCTGAAGCACTGATGTATTGATCACAGACCTTTACTGCTGTCTAAATCAGTG
The DNA here is from genome assembly GCA_015163995.2 of Mormyrus lacerda. Lineage (NCBI taxonomy): Eukaryota > Metazoa > Chordata > Actinopteri > Osteoglossiformes > Mormyridae > Mormyrus > Mormyrus lacerda. The sequence goes on from JAABNX020000070.1 coordinate 29,660,650, forward strand.
TAACGAATGGTATCTAGTGCATGTAATGCACTTCAGCACCTCACCATTGAAAACATCAGAAGAGTCCAAGGAAAATAGTAACCGGTAAGTGGAAACAGGCAGCACTTCTTACAGCATGGAAAATTACCTGCGATATTAATATCAAAACAAATACTAATCAGTGTAGTTAACACCCTACCAATAAAATGTGTGTATGTGTGTGTAATATTAATTAAAAAAACAATGCTGTATCTGCAAAAAGCTTATGGAGGTTTTCAGCAGGTTCAATCTCTAAATTTATATTCACTGTGCAGCATTCATACTATCCCATTAAGAATTAAGGCCCCTGGGGTTTTTGGAGGGTGACTGCTGACAGACGACCATCCATTATGTTCCGTTAGCATGTGATGTGCTAATGAAGTAAAAGTTCCAGTGTTTCATCATTTTTTTTCCCTGAGCGTCTTTACTGCAGGTGTATTTAATGTACTAAGTCTACGCTGACCATAGACATGTCCTATTTAAGACTCTGCACTTACATTTAATTTACATTTCAGGCACTGCGTTGGCGTGTGACAGGGAGGGATACCAGTTGGAAACCACCAACAGGCACTGTGTCAGCATGTAATAGGGAAGGACACTAGCTGAAAACTGTGAACTGGCACTCTATTGGTGTGTGGCAGGGAGGGACACTGGCTGATGACTGTGAGCAGGCACTGTGTCTGCATGTGACGGGGAGGGATACCGGCTCAAGGCTGTGAGCAGGCACTGTGTCGGCATGTGACGGGGAGGGATACCGGCTCAAGGCTGTGAGCAGGCACTGTGTTGACATGTGACAGGGAAGGACACTGGCTGAAGATGGCAAGCAGGCAATGTGTCGGCATGTGACAGGGAGGGGATACCAGCTGAAAACCATGAGCTGGCAATGTGTTGACTTGTGTCAGGGACACTGGCTGAAGACCGCGAGCTGGCAATGTGTTAGTGTGTGACAGGAGTAGACACCGACTGAAGGTTGGTGTGGTACCTTCTGATTGGAAGCATGCCAACATAATGCCCATATTCAAAAATGGCGATAGAAGTAATTTGTCAAACTATAGGCCAATCAGTCTAACTTGAGCATGCTCTTATGTCTGTCTCGCCGTTTTGTCGACTATAGGGGTGGGTGATATAACCAAAATCTTCTATCACGGCAGAAGCAATTTTCTACCTCGATAACGATATATATCACAATATAGCAATTTGTATCTGGCAATGCATAAATAAAAATTCAAACACAAAGAAACTGTTTTATATAATGTAATTTTATTTAAACTGTGAATTGCAGCATTACTGTAAGTAAAAAACAACCGTACTGTTTACTGCAATGTATTGTAAGTTTAATGTTCTTAGAATAGCAGGTACTAACATAGTGCCTGACAGTATACCAGCTCTGTAAAAAAAGAGCTTAAAACAAACTTTTTCCCTTTTCCTTATCTTCACTTGTTTTCTGTACCAGGTGAACATGGTAACCAAAATCTCAAAAGGCTTTTCACTTGAAAACATGTCTGAGGTAGCAGCACTATAAAACATCAAAACAAAGTGCTGAAACAACATTTCAGTTGCTATTTTAAGTTGTGAGCCAAGAATACTAGTTGGTCCACAGTCTCTGGCCTCAGCACAGACCTGTGGAAAGTGACTATGTTGCCACTTGTGCTAAAAGCACATTCAGACGGAGAAATTGTGGCTGGAATGCAGAGATATTTCTTAGCCAAATTGGAAAATTCATTTCATGCAGTTTCCACCACTGTAAAGGATCAGTTTCGCTGTCAGTCTCCACGGTCTGCAGGTAGATCTTTAGTTCAAAGTCAATGAGGTCTCTGTTGGAGAGGGGAGGTACCTGCTGTGTTGCTTTTTTTTTGAAGTAATTACCTAAACCTTTGTGCTTCTTCTTAGCTGGCACTGGTGGATCAGCTACTGCTTCTTCTGTTTCCGGCTGAGTAGCAACAGGACTCTCTGCATTTTGATTCAACACCATTTCTTCAATCTCAGCAGCAGCCTTTGACATGATATACTCAACGTTCTCCTCCTTGATGTACTTTGTTCTGAATCGAGGGTCTGCAAAAGATGCCATGTCAAGAAGGTCTTCAGTGTCTGGATTAGCGTATTTCTCATTCAGGTACTCTTGGATTTTGTCTTATGTTTTTAGTAAGTTGAGTGTCATCCTCCTGTGGTGCCACAATCGTTTCGTTAAACAGATGGAGCACACGCTTTAAGTAAGACACACTTACGTAACTTTCTCCCAATAGGGCATCAGTAAACTCAGTCAGAGGTCTCAGGGCTTTACTGATGGACTCGAGTACGTCCATGTTTTGCCACGTGGGTGCAAATGCCTGGTTTTCTTGTCATCGCTCAGAACCAGGGAAATGGCTTTCACTTGCTCAATTACCCTGTCAATCATGTTTTGCCTTGAGCCACACCTGTTTACTGTTTCAGTTATTAATTGATGGACAGGCAAACCCATTTCTCCTTGAGCAACAACCAGCTCTCGCCTTCTCTTCCATGTATTAGCGAAGGCACTTATTACCTTCTTACACACGCCAACAGCACGATCCACCTGTGGTAGTTTCATACCTTTTTCTGTACAGTAAGAAAATAAAAAGAGAGAGAGAAAAAAATGCTTGATTTATTTCAAGAAAAAATATTATAATTCAACAAGAGACTTGTTATAAGAGCACCTCTAGAATAGCTGTCTGCCCTGCTATAACAAATTTAAAAATATAGATTGTTACTCTAACAATCACTAGTGCAATAAAACAATGGTAACACAGCACATTTCTACTAATTATTTAATTAATATATTCATTTTAATTATTACCATCATTAGATTTTTCAAAACAATTCTGAGAAATAATGGTTCTTAAGATGATCTGAGATGATGATGGTTTTTAATTACTCACCAATTGCCAGATGAAGGTGATGGCCAAAGCATTGTAGCCTGGTCCAGTTGTTATGCTGAATCGCTCGGATGTTATTTGTCGCGTTGTCAATAGTAACACAGACTTGCCGGGTTTCTTGTAATCCCCAAGAGTGCAATGACTCTCTGAGACCATGTGCAATAAGATCGCCCGTGTGGTCTCCCGGGAAATACGACATTTATAAACATCTGCTGCACAGGGTCCAGTTGCGTATGAAGTTTATCGTCGGACTCATATACGGCTGCATTGAGCGGCTCGTCCACAGATCTGTAGTCGTTGCGAAGTGAGCAACATCACGAAGCTCATTTTCCACTTCGCTACGGCAAGACATGTATAAACTTGGCAACTCCACTTGGCAAAAATATTTGCAGCTTGGCATTATGTATCTCGCATCCAGTGTTTTCACTAAAGCTTTAAACCCCTCCTTTTCAACTGTGTGAATAGGTGCCATGTCTTTGCAAATATGAGTTGTAATAGCACGCGTTATGTCTAACCATCTTCGAGATTTCTTGTAGTAGGGAATTGCATTTGCGAAAGACGCCGTTAAGGAAGTTTGTACGGGATTTTTGGGCTTGCAAGCGCTCTGTGATGATGTAGATGAGTGGGCTAAGGTTTGCCGCATTTTTTGAGTTTGGCCATATTCGTTTGGATGCTTGGATTTGAGATGATAGAAAAGGTTTGACGTGTTTCCACCGCTTGCTAAAACAGTGCTCTTGCATACCAATTCCACACCACAGACGAGGCACCTTTTTTCTTTACAATCTTCTCGTTGTTGTTTTCGACACATGTAAGCAAACTCACCGCTGCACCGTCTTTTTCCATTGTCGAAGTGAATGTGTATTGCATGGTTACCTAACGTGCAACGTCACGTGATCTCAATCGCGATTAAGACGATAGACCAAAATCGCTATCGGTTGACAAATTTCTACCGGTTAGTCATGTCTACCGGTATATCGCCCACACCTAGTCGACTAGTAAATATAACTCGCCGTTTTGCCGACTTATAAAGTCGACACTTCGGCGACTTATGTCTATCTCGCCGTTTTGCCGACTAGTAAATATAACACCATGCTTCTACTCATCACGGCCTCGGCATCCTTCCTTCACCAGTCAATACATGCAGTATCTGTTCCTATAAAGCCATCCAAGACTTTTACAGACTGCCATGATGTTATTGCCCCCTGGTCTGTCCAATTTCAGCTGAATGTTGAACCCAAAACAATCTATTGTGCTCTGTCATGGGTTGCTAACGGAAGAACAGACAGGTCTGCTGCACTTATTGGATGAATCATGCTCTGCCGTTAATTGTATGGAGCGCTATACCAAGCATAATTGCATGCATTAATGCAGCGATTGGGTTCAATTAATGCAGTAATTGGGGTGTCGACTTACAGGTAGGAAAATCCATTCATTTGTGTTGTTCGGGACCGGGATTTAGGTGACGACTACGGGAATTTGACGACGATTTACACAAAGAATTTTAAAGGAAACATCATTAGGAAAAATTGTGACTTTTGCTTGAGCGTCAACTTGTGCACATTGACGAGTTACAAGCCAGCGACTTAGACCAGTTTTACTGTATATGCAACTAAATTTAATTGGATAAATGGTCCTCACTGAAAAATAAACAGAACCAAGTAACAATCAGAAACAAGTAAGCTGCATCCTTTATGTGCTTGCGTTTCTAAAGTAAAAGTTAATATTTTACAGGGGACATCTGGTCTATAGTGATGCACGGCTCTATTTCACCAGTGACTAGAACTCGCCAGGTAATTCAACTCGACTGTGACGCGAACCATTAATACTAATAAAGATAAAATTATGTCCAGCCTACTTTTTTGACTAATTTGCTTAAAATTTAACTGAGCTGCCTGCATAATAATAATAATAATAATAATAATAGATACTTTATTGATCTCCGTGGGTAAATTCTCTTTATAGGCAAGAAGAAGCTGGCTGTGAAGGGCAGCCACCTGTCGTGGTGCCCAGGGAGCTCGAGGTTAAAGGGATTATTTAAAGTTTATTTAAATCAAAATTCATGACTTCATATCAGTATTGAAACAAAAATTGTGGTATCATGATAGTGAAAAAGGCTGAAGACCACAAACAGGTACCATTTCAGCAAGTAATATGGAGAAGGTTTCCGCTGCTGCTGGATAGACCTCAGGTTTGCTTATCAGGATCTTAAGATTCACACACACAGCTCAGTACCCAGACACTTTATTTATTAGTATTTTATTAGTCTATGTTTAACTTTTAACATTTTACCTCTAAAAGCAGAATATCTTTGTTGACTTTATAACGATTTTAAAAAGTATGTTATCTAAATATTTTAGTAGTTTGAAGGTAATCTTACATGAAATTAACAATGGAAGATAGTGTTCACTTTATCAGCATTTCCAAAGGGTAGCTACTTCCCCCGTGAGCACAGACAGCTGGACTCTGAAGTATACTCTTGGGGAAATAAAGCTCCTTATCAGATTTAATATGCAAGAAGGACTATAAAAGACCACGTAGCCTAACTAGCTAATCAAACAGGTCCTGGGACTTCATTAGCATAATGCTGACACGGCCTTGTGAACAGGTCATGTGGAGGAATGTGTGTAAGCTTTGCTTTCAGAGGAAATCCATGCATATGTAACACTGGTGTTAATGATTTTAGGCCCAATCCTATGGTATCACAAAGATGTTGCAGAAAAGGCTTTCATTGGACCTGCAAGCAAGTCCTTGTGACACAGTAAATATTTTGTTAGGGACAGTTGGTTATATAACAAACATCGTCACCTGACTTTTCCCCAGCTCAAAAATCCCTGCCAGACCCATTTTTGAAACCAAAACTACAAACAGTAACTTGAAACAGACCAGGAAGGAGCAGAAATTCTGTAGGCACATCTAAACTAACCCCTACCATTTATTTATTTATAGCAAATACTTTTGTTGAACGTGACATACACATCAGAGAGCAAGGTCAGCCAGTCCCTGGGGTTAAGGGCCTAATAATATAATCACTCTGTCACCCATGAGATCTGAACCACTAACCTCCTGTTCACAGATGCAAAGTCCGAAATCTTCAACTCGAGGGCACAAACTCAAAACTTCCTGTCTCCATAATGAAAATGTTTTGGCCATTTTGTCAGTGATCATTCTTTCATTCTTCTTCTTTTTTATTTCACTCTACAAGCTTTCCCTCACATTTTCTAGGATTTTGGGGGTTTCCCCAAATGGATAGGGAGGGGGGTAGTTCACCTCTGTCTTTCTTGCCTTCTTCACATTTTTGGCTGGGGCCTTTTGACCAGGGAGCTTTCTTTTTAAAGTATTGACTTCCAACTCAGGCAATGGAATCGCCTGCTTCCTGAGTTGGCGTGGTGATTGCCCATTTTATATTTCATACTCTGCAGTCATCCAGCATCTCGTAGGCAGGGGTACTTTTGAACTAGAGCTTCCACCACTGTAATTATCTGGAGGCTGCTTGGATAAGCTGTGTAGCTGAATATAGCATCGGTCAATTTGTCTAGTATATGTACACGTGCTCTTGGGTTTCTAAGAGGTGTGCCATCTACAAGAAAAGCACTATTTCCTGCTTTCAGAAGAACTTCCACATCATAAGAAAAAGGTGGTATGTCAAAAAAAGCAGGCCAGGACAAGCCGGAACTCAGTTGAAGTATCTTCTTCTGTGCCAGATAGGTCTAATGAATGTGGAGCTGAACAAATTTCAGAATCATCCACGGGTTTCAAATCAAGAATGACGACAGGCTCAGTGTAAATTATTTTCACTGTATCTTTGTCCTTTAGGTCTGCAGTTGTTGTCAGACTAAAAAAACTGATCTCCAAAATCTTTGTCCAGGTACACGAGTTTCACATTCCCCTGAAGATCAAGGTTCAAAAATGATATCAGGCCGTGCCATTTTGTAGTCACCTTTCGAATGTCATGCTCTTGTACAATTACACAAATTTGGGCTGGTGCAGACATTCTGGCAACTTTGTGAACTAGCTGATAAGAGCGAAGGAAGTCTACCCTATTTGCCAGATGTATAGTCGTCTCATTTGGGAATTTCTGTGTAACTGCTTCTTTTCGGTCTTTGCTAAGGACATCAAATGCTACTGTTGTTAGTTTTTAAACAAACAAGTTTGGTTTAGCAGTATCTGAATCATGGAGGTTTAAAGCCACCATTGACTGGTGCTTATTTGCCAGAGACATCAAAATGTTATGAAAACAGCCTGTTTGTCTAAGAATCGTTTTGAAGAATCTGTGCTTTGCTTCAAGCCTCATGGTCCAAAAGGCTACAAGAGGTCCAAAGGCTCAAGAAAATGGTGCTTAAAAATAAGCCTCTCTTTTGGAAAAACTTCAATAAATCTATACCTGTCCTCTGATATTTTACAATCAAGGTATCCGATACTTTCATAATTCTGGACAGGTGACAATTTCAACAATATCTTTCAAAGACATTAACGGATGCCAAACTTCATCATCTTTGGGCACTCTACTACCAATCATGAGTGGAAGCAAACGCAGCAAGCACCAGTTCTCATGTGCATTTTCTCCAATGCTTTTCTGTGAGGCAAAATTAAGAGGGATTGGTTGAGGTTTGTCATTCCATTTGTATGGGAACTTACGGATATGACAATTAAGTTCAAAAAGGTTAAAATAACCTCTCTTTATCAAGGAATCCAAGCAAAGTGGCAATTCAACTGGCACAATTCCCTCAAGCAATTCATGGAGGACATTAGAGGAGTAACCTGATGTTACATGAAAGTAAGTCAATTTTTGAGAAAAAGCACACTGTTTTTTCACTCCAAAGCAATGGCTCTAGGTAGCATTTGCCAATGCAATCTGAACATGAAAATCATGTTCAAGCTTAGTTCTTAAAAGAAACAACTCCATTTGGACTTGGACCTTTCTCCAAGGCAAAATCGGCAGATATGTGACCCAGAGAAACTCTCCACAAAACCACCTACACAATGAGCACCAAGATTGTCAGCAATTACACTGAACACAGTATCCTTGATATATCTTCCCAAAAAGGGAATAAAAATACCGTGATTCTCCAAGCTAACCAAGTCAGCTAATAATGGTTCAAGCACTCTTTCAAATCCATTGTTTTTTGTGTCATCTGCCTTACAAAGAACAGCTAAATAAATAGATGTCAATGTAGACTGTGATGCAGAGGGAACATCAGCCAACACCCAATAAACTACAGTGACTTTATGTTTTTTCCGAGATGTTCCAAGTGGATTACAAATCTCGAAGTCATCAATGTACAGTATGAATGATAGTCTTAATTCTTCAGAGAAAAAAATGTTTCCTTTGAAGTGTGAACCATCATGAAATGATTTAGAAAAATATGCAGAACCAGAATTTCTTCTGCTTTTGAACAAATTGTTTTAAAAACACAGGCTACAGTCTCAAATTAATTCAAATGCCCACCAAGATGTTCAAAATACTGTCTTTCTGAAATGAAACTAGATGAATTACCGATTCAACATGTAAATGAAACCATCCCTCCTGGTTGTTATGTTTTATGATTTCTCGTCAGATGTGCGCAAAGGGCAAATCCTAAAGGACCCAGGGCAGTCGATGTGCAGACAGGGCATAGCTTGGTTTCGGCTATACTGTCCATGCCGCAGTCTGTAATGTTTTAACAGTTCCAATCGCTTAGAAGATTTTGCACACCCACCTCATATGTTCATGTGATTCAATCAATGTGTGAATATTTTTCTCTGACCTAGAAAAGAGAAAAAAATTAATGTGAAACTAATCATAACACTACAGATAACACATTTTGTAAAAGATGTCTGTAGGCCTATGTGTACTTCACAGATGTCCATAATGACTAAAAACAGAAAGCCCAGCTTCACTGTGCTATGCAATGCTTGAGCCATTACACATTTCATATAACTCCAGCTGGCCTTGTTATATCACATTCTCCCATTTTGGTAATACGAAGAGAGGCAGGTTACGAACAAGATCTGTTCCCTGAGTCTATCTTTAAGTCAAAATTAAGTAAAATGAACAATATTAATGACAGAATAATGATAAATGTAGATATATACCGTACTGTACCTCGAACTGACGAATCGCATAAGTAGTGCATGCGTTCATTATTACGAACCACTGTATTTAACCCAAATTCTTAATATAATTGGCTTCATCGCAGTCTATTATCAAGTACGAGTTGTCTATTAGTGGGACTTTCTTACACCCGGGGCTGCCTGTATTGTCTAACATTTAATTTATTAAGTTGATTGTAAAATTTACAAGCTAACATTGTACCCAGGTTAGTTTCACCTGTTGGTGATGCACTCTGCATAGCTTTCTCTCAAAATCACGTTCACAAGTTTCCAAATCCAAAGAGGCATATATAAATATGTTGAAATATATAACGTTTAATGTATTTTTGATTTTGTGTTATTTTATCTTTTAAGTGACTGGCCCACCTAAGATGGAGAACAAGTATCTATTAGGTCTGCAGAACTTATCTGGGTACCGTTCACATGCGACACAAAAATACACAGCTAAAATGATACTTAACAGTTTAGACAGGCATGGAGCAAAAGCTAACAGCATTGCCTAGTACATGTACTCTCGCAATCAAGATAAATTAAACCACCCGCCATTTCATACACCGTCATAACGTTATATTTGCTCTGGGATGGATTTACGAATTTTGTTCCTCCTCATCGAGACTCGTTTCATTGACGTAACGACATATCTTTTATTCTCTAAAGGAATTTCGTGTTGAAACATAAAAACTTACCGAATGCAATGACGACTGGAGAATTTTCTGCGCTAACTACAGCTCTTCAAACTACTTTTGAAAGTGCCTTTCCTGCAGATCAACATCTATGCGCGGGAAATATTTCACTGATTTGATTAAGTAATTTCACAATGCTCTGTCAAGACCAGCCCCACTTGAAACATCATGGTACTAAACAATTTTAAGTAAGTTTACTTTATTTCCACAGAAAATAAATAATACACATGTTAATTAAATACAAGGTCGATTACAGCATAAAAATATTATGTTACTGCTAAAACATAAGCTTTTTCTTTGTAAATTTATATAATAAATTTTTGCTATATTTACTTGGGCAAAAAAAAAACATTTTTATCAGTGTACATCGTACCAGTGCATACTCTTCTCTTTCAGTTACCATGCTGTCGAAACTTCTTGTGTTTTTTCTTGTGTTTCTTGGGTCCCTTGAGATGCTTCTTTTTGGATTTGTGCTTGCACTTCTGCTTCGGGGATGAAGCTGCAGATGTGCATTATGAAACAGTTTCAGAATGACTAACGACAACTGGATCATCCATCAATTCTTCTTTCAGTTGTACTAAAAATACAAATTAAGAATCAACATGAAATACATATGTTGTACATAACAACACACACATATATACTGGTAACTACAGTATGGTATATGGGGACACCTGATTCAGTACCTGGGTTACAGGGACACCACTTTTTACTTATGCTATCGGTGTGCAAGTAATTCCCAAAAATTACTGTAAATTTGGCAAAAATACATCCATGACATTTCACAATATTAAAGGGACATCACCTGAAGACTCAAGTGGTTTATGAGTACAGAACACATACACAACACACAAACATGAACATACACAGTCTTGGAACAATCCAGGCTTAAAAGGACAAACGAAATTCCAAGCTAGTCTACAGTTTTATGTCACATAACATTGTTTTCCATCAGATGTAACAAGCAAAATTTAGTTTGACCTATTATCAATCATTGTTTTCTTAAATGGCAAAAATGTACATCATATCTATAACAAATAATATGCATAGGTCCTGTTTTGGGAAAGTCAGTATTACCAGGTACTGTACTATGAAAAAAAATAGTAAAATGTACTCACTGCAATTATGTAACTCACCACCATCTACTTTTCATTACATTGCAAACATTGCGGAAAGGTGGAGTTATTACAAAACTATAAAATTATATTTATATAAAAAATATAATAGTATAAAAAATAGTCTGAAAAACATTGAACTGAGATGGAGAAAAAAACTCCCACCTAAATTAATTGAACTGTTTAAGCATGACAAAAATCTTTCGCTGACACTTTCCCAATATAACATGCAGCATGTGACACAATGAATTAACACTAAAACTGTGTATGTGTAGTGACTGAGGGTCAGCGAACGAGCAAGCAGGCGAGTCAAGCTGGGAATACGAGTGGAAATGGGGTTTATTAACGACGGACAGAGCAGACGGCAACGAAAATCAATGACTGATTTGGGGAAAACGGACTCAAACGCAGACTAAATACACAAGACAAAACAAAGATTCGATTCAATTCAATTCAGTTTGTTTTTATATAGCGCCCTTCACAACAGAGTTGTCCCAGAGCGCTTTACATGCGTGTGTTCGAATACATTGATATACATATAAAATGAGATACATAAGACAAAAGAAAGACAAGAAGATAAGACAAAAGAAGATAACAATCAGCAGGTGATTAGAATCAGGAATTAACACAAGGTAACGAGGGGGGCGTGGCACACAGGAGGATCAGACGAGCAGGTCATGACAGTATGCTTAAATATTCTAACAAGTTTTTATAAAAAATTCAGTAATTAAAAATGTTATCCTCATAGTCACAAAACTCCCATACATAAATTAATCAAACTGTTTAAAAACATTTCACCACTAAAAACTGTGCATGCTTAAACATTCTAACAAGTTATTAAAAAATGTTACCCTCATATATACAAATGATTTAAAAATTCAGATTAGTACTTACAATTGAAAAGATTCATTGGGCTTTTGCAAATTGCATTCCTCTATTTCTAACAAAGTCACGGATGTTTCAGGCAGTTCGCCCTTCTGAAATGGGATATTCTACTTTCTTGCATTTCTCACACTACTATTCTGAAGCCAAATGACCCTTCAATATGTTGGGTTTGAAATGTCGCATTACAGCTATGACTTCCTTTTTTGTCCATGGCCTTCGAACCACTTTGCGCCTTGTCTTTGTGGTTTCATTTACACGATCTAGAAACCAGAAAGTCAAAAAGTTTCCTCAAACTGAGGAATCCACAGATAACTGTAATGCCCAATTCTTGAAAGCTGCTTCAGAAAGAAATCAAGCAGCATTATCCCTTAACCAAAATATAGTAATAGGAAGACAAGTAAATAGGACACAATGAAAAACAAACAGGTGAATTACCAAACTGATGAAATTACACATATCATTTGGGTACATGGTATTAACCTTTGTATTTAGTTTGGAGAAAAACACTAATCTGTCTTACCTTCTAGTGAAGATTACTTGGTATTAGTAGTTTAGGTTTATGTTAATTTCATCTAAAAATAAGTAGTAAAACAACTGTTAAAAAGTGACCAATTACTGCCATTAAATAAGTACACTACATGATTAAATATTTACTTGCTTGTAAAATGTGCAAAACCATCCAAATTCTTAGTATGAGATTACAGTCTTCCTCCATATAACCTGCACAGAGGGTCTTACCCTCAGTCCCCACCTGTGCAGGTTTGTTTTTCTTGGGAGGGTGTCATACACTGATCGGAGCAGGAACGAGGTACAGAAGGGCTCCAGTCTCCAAAGTTCAGGCCAGGTGATCTTATGTTTTGGCAGGTCCTACTTCGTCCAGGCTCCCTGTGATCCAAGCTCAACAGCTCGAGACATTCTTCCCTCCACTTCTAACTGTCGAATCTCAGCTTGGACCATGCCTTCCCCCACTGCTGGATATGGATTGTTCCAAGTCCCTGGCGCCCGATGAATGGGCTCCCCATGAAGTCTTTTAACTTCAGGGTCTTTTCTGCCTGAGCCACAGCTGTGTCTGCTGCCCATTTGCGTCCAGATCGTGTAGTGACACCCGCACCTCAGACCTTCTCATCGGTGGAGTCCCTGAAGGTCAAGATAGCCCTGTACTTTGCCACCTTGAACTCTTCATCGAGTGATGATATGGGTAGTTGTAACTGGCCAGACCTAATGTAGAGCCCTACTGACGTGAAGCTTGGTGGGACGCCGAGCCATTTACGTAGGTGCTTGTTGACTTGCCGCTCAACTCCTTCCACCGTTTTCATTGATACTTCATAAATTGTCAGGAGCCACAAAACACATTCACTTACTTATTTTTATACTAAATAATTAAATACTTGAAATTTCATCCAGAGATTTGCCCTTGAGTTTTGGTAGCTGCTCTCTTTCCAGGGCAATTAACAGTTTTGAAATTTTGGCCACTTGCATGGTAGACTCTGGCAGGCGGTAATACTCTCTATGAATCCTGATATCATGACCCATGAAATCAGCCAGCTGGTAAAGTTCATTGTTCTTTAAATTCAGTACCTGTGAATCCATAGCCACTTGTTTCCTCAGCTGAGTTGATCTAAGGTGTTCAGAATTTTTTCACCACAGTCACCAGCAAAATGTCAAAGGCAGTCTTGTCCCCTATAATGACAAAAAGAAAAATATTGTCTCTAGGAACATCACAGTTTTCCCTTTATTTAACAAGCATTGGGAGTGCACCATTTCTGGGGTTAGAAGAACAACTATTCTGCGGTTGCGTTTGCCCCTCAACTCACTCTGCTGAAACGCTGACAGAGTTTCTGTTTAAATTCCGTAAGCCCTTGAGCAACATCATCATGCACTTTTACTTGATTATGACTTAAAAAATTCTCGAGTATTCGACACTTCTCCTGCACGTCTTCTGTTGAATAAGATCGCCTGTGTTAATGTGATCTTGGCTAGCTTAGCATATGCAGCCGGTGAGGGAATCTCCCCTAATTCACAGATTGCATGCTGTGTCTCATCCTCAAGGTGTTTGTGTAATTTTCGCACGTCCTTAGTCAGTAGAATTGTTGACGGTTTATTGAACTTTTTCTCCTTTAAAGTTGCCAGGGCACGGGCGGAAACGTTTTCAGCAGCTTTTCAAATGCTTTGGCCGATTTCTTCGACTCGTCATCATCACACATCAACACTCTGCAGTGAACTATATCACCGACTTTGTGCAAGGAGTGCCCAAGTTTTAGTGAAAGGCTTGGTGAGCTATAAGTGTTACTCTCTGGGTTTTATCCTACTGTTTCCATGACACACAAGATCAGCTTTTCGAAATTGGCCGGTTTTATTGCTTCTTCTAAGTTATGAATTGATGCTTGGTTGCGAAGGGTAATGACTAATCTTCCTAGTTCACAGAGCTTTTGTCTGACATATTCATGTTTAGTAGTATCATGGCCATGCTTGCCAAACAAGGGCTGGGCCAACTGTAAAATGCAGTAGTCATTTCTCACAACTGCTGTGACCTCATCCTGAATCATGTTCTTCAACATTCTCCAAATTCTCTCTGGTATGCTTTGTGTCAATGAGGAGCATGCTGTGCCCAATCCAAAGATTCATCTCTTACTATGAGCTTCTTCATCTGAGTCAGGTTTGTTATGACATCTCCTTGTATTATGATTCAGAGGGCTGCGTTGTGTTTATAAAACGACCATTGATGCATCTTGATGCCTCTTTCAACCCCCTCACCTTGGTACTTTCAAAGCAAAGCATTTGTAATAAACCAAAATGAATTTACTTCCAATTTCTTTTATTATCAAAACAATCAGCTGAGTAATTCTTCAAAAAGAAAAAGAAATTGTACTGAAATCACAGCTCTGACACATAAATAATGCTTGTGGACCTCAGCTTATTTTGAACAACTGATCTTAATCGAAACTAAATGATGAATCCAATGAATGAATAATGAATGAATAATACAAATCTGTAAATAAATTCATAAAATAGTACAGAAAAATCTGTACCTGCAGCTCAAGTGATGCTTGCAGGCTTCAGCACATTCTGAATTGGCATATGCTGAATTGAATTCTGAATAACTAAGAACATAAATACAGCTGCCTATATTCACAAATACTTTAGAGTCCAAGACTTAACATCTCAAACAATATCTTGAGCACATCCCTCAAAGTTTAAAGAAACTGAAGATTTTACTCCACAGTGCTCTATAATACAATTTCCATTCAAACAAAAATCGGGGAATAAGATGAAAAGAAAAAAAGTGTCAAAATGCCAAGCAGGAAAGCAGCTCTTATATAAAACCTACAAAATAAGCCACAGTGAAATAATGTGTGGCAGTGCAAATGTGCTTAGGTACTGAGTGCTACGTTTTTGTATAAGAACAAGAGCTGGTCACCATGTTCAGATGCAAGTGTGCTCCGCTGTGCAGTTACTATATCTCCTGCTGTAGAGAAGACTCGCTCCGCAGAGACACTGATGCCTGGAATACACAAGTGTCTCTTTGCCACCTTGCAAATCAGAGGAAACATCTCTTGATTCTTGCTCCACCAACTGAGAGTGTTCTCAGAAAGGGGGAGAGATGGAGCTCTACAGTACTTGGTAACGTCTTCCTCAGTTCTCGCATAGGCAGACAAAGGCTGCTTCTGGATTTTAGCCTCAGCGTAAGTCTGCCCCAGCAGATTTTCTAGCAGAGAAAAGGACCTCCTTTTAGAAGCAGAGCTTTGCTGTTGATCTTCCTCAGTGGATGGGTTGTTTTCTTCCTTCAGTGCATTGTTCTGTGGGTTTTTATCCTCTTCCGCTCTATGTCATCTCTTACTGTACGCAAACAAAATGAGAGGAACAGACTGAAATCATTTACATAATTATATAAGCTCAGAGTTATGTTTTTATATGAAATAAAATGGCATAGTAAACTTACCTCTATGATGCAGCCTCAGCAATCACTCTTCCATACATCTCGAATCTCCTATTCAGAAAGGAAAGGCAGGCCCTTGAGTCGTGGATCAAAAGCAGAGGCCACGAGAAATGTGTTTCTCTGCTGCTCACTTGTGTATCTGTTGCTCAGGTCCGCACTGATCACTTGTTTTATCTCTCGAACCACTGATGAGTCTCCCATACTGTTCTCTGTGTTCTGAATGAGCTGAGCTTGCAGAGGAGCAATCAATCAGACAGTGGGGCTGCTTTCCTCTGACAAGAGTGTAGTTGCATCCTTCATGGGCTTTAGGGCCTTGATGATGTCCTCAGCTTTTGAGACGTCTGCTTCGCTGAGAGTGCAGATGTCAGACTCGCCTTTCCGCACCTGAGGAGACAGTAAGGCAGCACTGACTACAGACTGCTGCTCCAGAAACCTGTCAAGCATCTCATAAGCACTATTCCACCTGGTGCTCACATCAGTTTTTAGCTTGTGTTTTGGCAGCCCAGGTTTCTACTTCAAGCTGGTGTTTTGCAGCAGTGCTGCGGTGGAAAAATGTTGTAATACGTCTCACTCTCCCAAGTACTCGTGACACAGTGGGCAACTTAAGCGCTCGCTGAGATACCAGGTTTAGCGTGTGGGCATAGCCAGGGACAGATTACGGACCGGGCCAGCGGGCCCCCTTCCCAGGGGCCCTTGGGGTGCAGGGGGCCTGTGGGGCCCCTAGCCCAAAACAATTTGCAACGCTTATCAACAATGTAT
>JAABNX020000070.1:29677127-29692053 GCA_015163995.2 Mormyrus lacerda
TTTGGCTGGAATCTGGTCATTGTGCCCTTAACTAATGTTCTATAACTGCTTATTAATGGTTTATAAAATATTTACACCCCAGTTAATAACCTCATTATAAACAACTTATAAAAATGTAGACTTATTGTAAAGTAGTACCGTTTCTTCTTTGTATGGTAGATGCAAAGAACTATTTTGTTGACCCCATTTGTGGATGCAACAATGGACTGTGTTCACAGACAATGACTTCGGAAGTATTCCTGATGCTGTGTTCAACAATAGAATTATGTCTAATTTTAATGCAGTGCTGCCTGAGGACCAGAAGATCACGGCTATCTAATATTGGTTGTCAGCCTTGTCCCTTGCATACAGGTATTTCTCCGAAATCTCTGAATATTTCAATATTATGTACCATATATGACAAAATTCTTTCACGATATTACATTAAGGTGTTATGGTGGGGCATGGTGTAGGCAAGAAACAGGGTGATGATCCATTTAGCAACTCCAAGACAACAAGGGTTTATTGAATAAATGGAACACAGGGGGGAAAACACCAAAAAAGGACCACAAAGGGTCAAATCAAAACATGGACACTCACTAAATAAAGGGAATAGGACTACGCAATGAGTTAAGGAATAACAGATAAGGTGACAGCAGGGAGAGACAATAGAGAGCAACATTACAGATGCTTCACACACTGACTGGGGAAATAAAGAAAGACAGGCACTTAATACACTGATAACAAGGACCAAGGGTGAATAACTACTCAAGGCCATGAAACAATAAGGCAGGTGAAATACCTTACAATTATGACCAGGAACCATGAAAACTAACAAACATCAAGGCTTAACAACACCAGGGAAGACTAGGAACATAAGACTCCCTGACATAAGGTTATGCAGAACAGAATAAAAGCAGGAACAAGGAAAATCAAAGCAGGGAGGGGGGTGGGGTTATAACCTCAGGGCGACACGCTCAACCAACTGAGCTATGCAGCCATCAGTAAAAATGGCAATTTCGGCACCCAGGATCGATCCGTTCCGTAGACGTCGAAAACTTCTGGGCTCGATCTGGAGTTTACGGAATGTTTCGAAACATCAGTCACATGACCGCCGTGTCATTCTTCATGGCGAGGGAAAAAACATATAAAATAACCCACGAAAAAATTGGTGCGTGTTGGGTGTTTGTGGCGTTGTTGGTTTGAGCGAGTAGTTTGCCGATTATTATTATTTGAAATTCAATTTTATTAGTGAAACAGGTTAGCAGTTAGTGTGATTTAGGCATAAGTATAGTGAGGGACAAATAGTTATAGTAGGTGTAATATCAAGATTCTGCTTAGATTCAGTTCAGTTAGAAACATAAATCAAAAAGCTAGAGTACTCATAGACACATAGATTACATATACATATATTAACAGGCACAAGTGATATGTTTAATGAGGCTACACATGTAATTGCATGCCTTGTTGCTGTTCATAAAGACAATGTTGGCAGAAGTGAAGCATTTAAAATGACAAGCATCTTCAAGATTTACCATCTAATTACAGTAAGGTTACATTTCCCATTGCCTAAGAAACAACCACAATCACAAATGGAACAATTTAATGCTTCAAAAAATAATAAAAACACCCACTAATTCTCTCAAACAGCTTCATCGCCCACTGCTCTTGCTGCTGCATGCTCTGGGGGAGCTACTCATTTAATCAAACCCACTTGCTTAGCACCCATTGATTTTTTTTTGTGGTCAGCTCAGTAACAAGAGGAAATAAATGCAAACTAATACTATATGAGTTGAAATTAGAGCACATGGCACAGGGAACTTGGTCACTCCTTCTACTTTTGAGCTGTTATCAAAGTTACACAATTAGAACCTGCATGGAAAAGATTTGAGTACCCTACTCTCACCATTGAGAAGTTAATAGAGAAAACACATTACTACAACCTTCTTTTAACACCAGCTTTTTAAAGTTCATTGATGACCTTCAAGTGACTTGATGAGAGACATTCAAAAGTTTCTTGTCATCATTACATCCTGTAGGAAATATCAATTCATTATTAAAACACAGAATGAGTCCATTTTTGTAATTTCTAGTTTATAAATTAATATATCACCACTAATAGAGTTAAGACTCCGACAATTCAACAGCTGCCCTAATTTAAACGCTCTCTTTAATCTTTTTCTTCTGAAGATGGAACTTAAATTTGAACTCAGGGCTAACACATAAAGATTCATTCTTTTGAATGCCAGACAGCTTCAGACTGTGCTCATCCCATCTCAGTCATCCTGTCTGTGGGCCAATTAGATTCAAGGTTAGGGCTCAGTCCAGAGAACAACATGTTCTGAGATGGACTATTGGCTGCTTACTGGTCTAGCTGCTGCCATACAAAACTGTACTACACTAGATCCATCACAGCAAATTTGATACATTTTTCAGAAGTGCTTCATATGTCCAAGTTTCAAAAGGAAATGTAACCCTCACCAAAAGTTGGATAAAAACCAAGGACCACCTAGATGTACCCCAATGAATTGTGTAATGAAAACAAGTGGTTGTTTAATGCTGGGATATAAACCAAGAATGGTGTCAAAATACTAAGCTTTCTTGGAATTACATGCAGCAGCATCAAAGATCCTTTGTTTAACAACAGAAGACAGCCATAGAATTATTAATAAAGCATGTATTACTGTTTTATTCCATGACCCCGAGCAGAATAAACAGTTGGAAGATGGATGGGTATTACAGGGTATTAACATGTGCTCTAAAAAAGGTAAAAAGTAGTTATTTATCAGCTGTTTGAGGTGTTTTCCACTATTTAGGTCACATACATAAACCTGTGGTATGACTGACTGGATTTTTGAGAAACCTTTTTGCTTGATAAACAACATAATACTGCACAGGATACAGCCTGAAGTAGTCTGTACATTGTACAGGACACACTGAGATTTTATATAGAGTAAGGATAACCATTACATTATCTATATCACAACCGAACGATAGGATTAAATCAAGGGTGTCACCGCAGTTGCGGGTGGGCCCAATTACATTTTGAGTGATACCCATAGAGTCTAATATACTAGTAAAGGCTATTGTCAGGGGATCGTGTTCATTGACTACATGAATCTACAATACAGGTTCTGAGGGATTCTGCAGCCTATCCAGGAAGCATGAGGGTTAGGGGAAAACCTCAATGCAAAGAAGCGAACAAACAATATTACTGCTGACCCCTGGCACTCTTGCTGTATTATATCTGCCTTGAAAATTCTCTGTCCTAACTGCAGTTGTGTTATACTGTTGCCACACTGCCTGTACTTAGTGCTGTATCTGTTATAACTTATTGTGCAATATGTGTATTGATGTGACCAAACACACCAGAACAAAGTCTTTGTCCTGTGTTTCAAAATTGGGAGGGGGGGGGGCAGAATTATTAAGTGACAATCAAGAGTCAAATCTGCCTCTCATATCACCCTGTATGACCTTGTGTATATACCTATTTATAGGTTACCCGACCATTTCAGTACCGACTATATATATTACTTCATGAGTTCATGCATACCCAACTGAAATTGCTGGCTAAAAGTTTTTTCCCCACTGGTCAGTAGGTTAGATGACATCTGAAATATACTGAGAAGTTCATTCATAATTCAATAGTGAATTCCTAGAAAATATTGGGTGGGACAAACACCACAGTTTCGAATATTGTGTGTGATGTGTGCCACCTGTCCCCTATGAGTGATGCCTATGCCTACACACTGAGGAGAGTACATATGCCTACACACTGAGGAGAGTACATATGCCTACACACTGAGGAGAGTACATATGCCTACACACTGAGGAGAGTACATACTCAGTGGGATACATATTATTGTATATTGAAGATATCAAATGTTCTTCTCTTTGCTTTTCCTTGCCTGTATGATCCCTACATGTACAGATCAGTTGCTGGTCTTCTGGCAGTGCTGCACTCAGTTGGTTAGATGGACCAGGCAGCATCTCATCAAATACTTGAAGCCTCATTGAGGGGTGTTCAGTTACCCCAAGGCTCACCAGCATGGCCTGAAATTAATTATGCAACAAATAAGTCCGGACATTTTATTGAACCATTACTCTACAAAGCAAGAAACTCTGCAGAGGAGTTGTGTGTTTCCCTGTGTCTAGACCCAAATTAATAACTAAAGTGCCAATCAAAGGTAAGCTGTCATTTAACTTAACTCCTTTGAAAAAAGTTAATATTAGTGTGAAGTTGAAACTGTGCGTTTAAGTTTCCATAAGAAATCTGACTGGTGTATACAGTATTTATGGACGCTGTGGTCTACTACCCTTTACATGACTGTGACATCTCTAATGTCAACAGACTCAAACCTTTAAAGAGAATTTGTACAGTATTACAGAGCAAACAGTGAATGTATGAATGTCTGACAGTGTAATACACTTTTTAAATAGCATGTCAGGTGAGCAGCACTGCATCAGAACAGGTCATGATCCAAACAGCTGCAGGATGCATGATACTGTGTGGGCAAGCTAGCACTGAGTGTAGGAAAAGCTTTTAACATAAATCTATAAAACTGCCTGTAGGAGTCTCAGCCTTTGTGTTTAAACTCTAATTAATATTAATTGGTCAATTAACACAATCGAGTTAACGTTTCAGTTATTTCTAAGGATAAAGTACAGTTAATGCCCCATGTCTCATATATAATCAATATTTAATGTAACTTCATACTGATTTTGTCGGGAAGATACAAGTGTGAAAATGCAGAAGTGGGAGTGCAGAATGTGGGAGTATAAATGTATGAAGACCAAATGAGATTTTTGTATCTCTATTTATAAGGACATGCATACATGAGCTTTGGTCGCGGTCTCTGGTGTGTGTCCAAGAAGTAAATGTTGTAAAGAAACTGGGCAAAAAAAACTCTAGCCTTTTCCCTCACACTAGTGAGTCCAAGAGCTCAGTTGAACTTGTAAAAATGGCCGCTGCATGCCACAGAGAGAGAGAGAGGTAAGGAGTATGCACTGATTACAGTGTGTTACCACACCCACCACACAACAAACCACCTCAGGGATGAGAACCTGAGTGCAGCCATGTGGCAGACGATACCTCAGCGCCACACTATTCCCAATGGACCAGTGTGAGGATTCTTCCGATGGCTGGAATGCCAATCCTTATAGGGATGGATGTAGATTAACGTCATACCAGGACAAAGCAATTGTAGGTTAAGAGCCTTGCTCAATGGCCCAACGGAGTAGAATCACTCTGGGCATTCACGGAATTTGAACCAGCAACCTTGCAGTTACTGGTACAGAGCCCTAGCCTCAGAGACACCACTCCGTGCCCCAGTGTAACCAAAAATGACAGCGTGTCCAGCAGAATTGGTGTCATGGCTTTGTTATCCAAACAGAGGCATTCTCGACCCTGGGCCAGAAATACTGGCCCCAGTTTCATGCAATAATTCCATTATTCCTCTTGTGTGACATTTCTCTAAAACGGACCAATTTTTCCATAAATTTGCATGTCTGTACTTTCAAATTAACCAATAAGCTATTCATATCCTATTCCCTAATAGTGCAATGTCAAACCACATTACGTTTTCTGCATGGAAAAGACATTTTGACCAGCTCACTGAACAAGAAGATGGTCAATTTTGTTTTGGGAATTTCTGTTCTGCAATGCGAGACCAAAAAGTAGGGCCTGTCTCAGCCACAAGAATGCAACCGAAATGTGTCTCCAATTATTTAGAAACCACCCACTGCTAGTTTCCTTAGCTTGGCCATCTACCTTAAAATCCCCGTGATGTGTGTCTTCCCCATCCATCATTGCACTGTCATTTTAATGCAAACAAAATAGAAATTTGATTTCATTTATGAGACATAAAAAGATGAATCCAGGGGGTTCAGCACAGCTCTGCGCAAAACTGGAAATGAGTCACACGAGTGTCACGTAGGGTAGGAACTGAAGCACAGAGTCTCTCCGCAGAGTTAAAGCTGTGCAGGCTGCTGAATTCACTGCTGCCTGGCAGGCTGGAGAGTTGTCTCAGAATGATACATTTTGGGTGAATTCAGGACAGTCCACTGAAATGACATCCCTTACGAGGACATCAGCATAGATGGCAGCCTTTGTGTTTACTGCAGTCACGGTCAGTTATGTCCTGGCCAGTGCCAGTCAAAGCCCATTTGGAACACTACACAAGTATCATCACTGCCCAAGACAAAGTGAAATTGCCTTACTAAGTTGGCACCCTCTCACAATGCGACGCCATAAGCGGTTGTCTCCATTGGCTGACTGGCTTTGGTCCTGGCTCTGCCATTAACCCAGTCCACTCTTTGTGGATTTTTAAGGTCTGTGCTAAATGTAATTAGCGGTCATTTCACCGCACTTCAGCAAATCCTAGTCTACCTAGTGCCGCATATCTGACATACGAGCTGTCAAGCAGGAGTCGAGAGATGTATTGAATATCATCGTAATACATTCTGCTCCAGCACCATAACGCAACGTGATGTAGGGCAACGCATGATTTAACAATGCAGAATTAAATTGCTTTCAAAATCAAATACATTTCAACGGGTTTTTGGCAGCAGAGTCTACAGTATATTTGGTAAAATTATAACTACATTACTGTCAATGCTACATTTGTGTTACATTATTTGAATTACAGGTTTGTATTCCACATTTTCTATGTGCAGCTTCAGGCTTTAGTTATTTCCAATAACTGCTTATCCAGTGCCAGCTCATTTTAAGACTGGACACTATCTCTGAAATATAATGCTAAGGACGCATTTCAGAGGTGTGTCGTGTGTAGGGTGCAAAATTCAGCTAACTGGGTTATGATGACATTGGCCACTATTCAACAGTGACACAAATATACACACATATACCTTTTGCTGACTGATAAATGTTAAATTCTTGAGAACGAGTGCTTGTGCTTGTGAAGTCACATTGCAAAGTAATTGAAAATTACACAAAAGGGATTCAGCAGCAATGAAATTGCGTGATGAATTACTGTTACACTCCAGTCTGGGGTTGGAGCCTAATAAAGTCAAAGGGAAGGAGGGATTGGGAAGGACAAGACAACCAGGGCTAGAAGAAGGGAACACGGGACACAAGGGGAGTCTTTTTATAGTTTTACAAACACAAGGTATAATGAACGTCAGGAGTGACACAGGCTAAAGAAACAAACAAAATGTACATCTACCGATTACATCCCCAAGCTAAGCTAATACTAAGTGAACACAAAAAGGGTAAAACGAAACAACAATGCCTAAGCCTAACTCCCTAACCAAACAAACCGTAATCCCCACGTTTACGAATAAACAAATAGGCAGACACTCCTAGGTTTCACACCTAGTGAAACACACAAACACACAACCAAAGCGAAAGGTATCCAGAGGGGAGAGCAAAGAGGCAAAGTCAAAGTACAGGCGAAAGTTCAAAAACCAAGCAGGCAATCAAAACCAGGGCGAAGGTACAATAAGGGCAAGGTGAAAAACCAAGAACAAAAACAGTCATACAAACAAAAAAAAGTCATAAGTGAGCAATCATGTTAAGGCGAAGCAAACGAAGAGCAAGCTAACAGGCGAGAAGTGAGCAGAGAGCAGCCACAGCGGCGAAGCGGCTGCCTCTTCTGTCGGCGAACCGGAAACTGCTCCGAAGGCGAGGGAGGCAGGGCCAGATGACGGAGTCGAAGGAGCGGGCAGGACGTCCGGAGAACCTGTAGGCATCCCCTCAGACTTACGGCACGTACCACTTACGACACGTACCCGGCCCGTGTCTATCCTAATGGATGATTGTATCTTTGGGCCCTATTTTGGACCAATGGAATCCAGAATGCAAAGTGGTATTGCTAGTTTCATACCATTGCATTCCGCATTTTTACGGCATGAGCGAACATAGTCAAAACAGCACTTGATTTTGCACCTGTTTTCCAGTAGTAAGGATTTTGGGTATTTTTTAAATGAGGTGTAGCTGGCCACATTTTCAGTGTGTTGCTATTTTAAGGCAACGAAATGACATTGTTGCTTTTGAGTAACAAAAACCACATTTTGGGCTCTATTTTGACGATCTAATGCAAAGCGTAAAGCGCAAAGCTGCTGAGGATGAACATGTTAAAGGTGAAATAAAATTCCCACGTATGTCCCCAGGTGTTACAGGTGAGTCAGTACATTATGGAGAGCTGTATTGATGGCGTCTTCTGTTGACCTGTTGACTCACACAGCAAATTGGTGCTGGTCCAGGGTAGGTGGAAGTGAAGATTTAATGTGCCTCAGGACCAAATTCTCAAAGCAGTTCATTATAGTAGGGGGTGAGAGCTACAGGTCTGCAGTTGTTAAGGCTGCCGATTGCTGTCTTCTTTGGGACAGGCACAATCGTGGCAGACTTAAGGCGTTTGGAGACAATATGTTGTGACAGAGAGAGATTAAAGATGTTGCTGATCACCTCTGCCAGCTGATCTGCACAGTCTGAGTGCCCTGCCTGGAATTTCATCTGGGTCACCGGCTTTCCTTAGGTTGAAGCTGCAGAATATTCTTCTGCTATCATTTGTGCTAATAGTAAATGCCATACTGTTACCAACTGCTACCAGTGCCATTCCAGTCTCTGCCTCAGTCACCTCCCTTATCTCAAAACAGGCAAAGAAGAGGTTGAGTTCCTCTGATAGTAAGTCGCTGCTGCTGGTGGTTGAGCCTTTGCTGCCTTTGTAGTTTGTGAGGTGCTGAATGCCTTACCATACACGCTGGGGGTCTCCATTATTGAAATTGCCCTCAACCTTCCCCCTGTATACTGCCTTTGCATTTTTTATTACTTGCTTCAAGCTAGATCTGGCAATATTGTATAATTCACCATTCACAGACCTAAAGGCTGCATTGTGCTCTTTTAGTCGAAGCTTGAGATCTCCTCTAATCCATGACTTACGGTTTAGGTAGCTTTGAATGTGATTCCTAACAGTAATGCTGTCTACACAGTTCTATATAAAAAAACAAGACAGTGGATGTGGATTCCTCAATGTCTTTTTGTACAAAAAGGACTCTGTGTGCACTCAAAACAGTCCTAGTGTTGAATGGAAGTGCCTTCCAGCTAAGTCTGGATGGTTTTCACAGCTGGCTTTGCGAGGATGATCTGGTGATGCCAGAAAATACACTCACTGCTAGCTTATTTTAATTTTGGGTCTGCAGTTCGCAAAATATAAATAAAAGTGCAATCTTTTTTTTAAAAAAAAAAAAAACAACATAAATGAGGACACAGAGGACTGATGCCGAGATGTGATGCTGAACTGCATGTGCTAATGCAGCAGCAGTGAAGGCAAGGAGGGATCAGCTGGCAGAAAAGCTGAATCATCTGTAGCCTGCTAAGGAATCTAAATTGTGAGAGGTAGAAAAATAACAGCCGTATTGCCTTTTATTTGATTTTAAAACACCTTAAAAACTACAGGTTGTGTTTTGTTTGAACAAGGATTGCACTTTTATTTATATTTTGCAAACTGCAGACCCAAAATTAAAATAAAAAAAGACACACACACACACACACAAACATAATTAAGTCCATGCTCCTAGCTGCTGTGCTTGTTCAGCAGCAAGCTTCTGCTTTCACCGTCTTCTGACATCATTATTTTGGAACTTGCGCCAATGATCTGGTGATGCCAGAAAACGAGGACACACCATTGTAACACCAATGCCCCACATGGTGACCTGCTGATTGGTTTATTGTTTGTTACGCCCAAAACCTGCCTATAATAATTATAATTAAGAGAGTTAGGACAACCTTTTTGTGCCTTGTGCTGTGCAAAGTGGTTTGTCCACCATCAAAATAACGAAATGGATTTGGACATGTGCATAAATGTTAGTCGTGCTTTGCGCTTTATGCTTTGCATTAGAAAATAGAGCCCTCTGTTTTCGTTGTCTTCTGACATCATTATATCGGTTTTACTGGGGGAAACACAGGGCAGATGGCGATAAGTAACATCAATGACAAATCTTGAATGCAGACTTAAATACACCAGACAAACCAAAAATAACATGCAACAGGTGATCACAATCGGGAATTAACACGAGGTAACGAGGGGGGCGTGGCACACAAGAGGATCAGACTAGCATGTCATGACAGAACCCCACCACCCCAAAGGCACGCACTCCGGGGAAGCGATGGACGAGACAAGACCGGGGACACGGTACCTGGAAAACAAGAGCAAGACCATCAACGGGAGACTGGGAACAGAACGGAAACACAGAACTGGGACAGGGGCTGGAGCTAAGACAAAACCTGACACAAAACAGGAAACGCAGACTGGCACACTAGAAAGAGAGACAGAGGTCACAGAGAACAGAGGAACAAAAGGACCAGGATTGAACGGAGGCATGACTGGAGGAGGACGAGGAGCTAAGACAGGAGACACAGAGGGACAAGGAGGAAACAGAGGAGGCCAAACTGGAAAGGTCGGGGGACAAAGGGGAGTCCGAGGGAGCCACAGCGGGCGACGGGCGGCAGCTGGAGGGGCCACACACGACCAAGAGGCCGAAGCTGGAGGGACCCTGGGCGGCCACATGGCAGGAGCTGGAAGGGACCACGAAGGGGCCAAGGACGAAGCCGGAGGGACTAACGGCGGGGGCAAGGAGGAAGCCAACGGGGGCACCAGCAGTGGCGAGGAGGCAGCAGAAGGGGACCGGGGGTTTCAAGGCATGGGTAAAGCAGTTGCAGGTGGAGCTGGGAGCTCGGGCAGAGCAGCTGCAGACGAAGCAGAGAGCCTTGGCAGAGCAGCCGCAGCAGGCGGTGCCGTAGCTGGAGCCGCGGGCGGTACAGCAGCTGGTGCAGCCAGGGCCTTGGGCAGTGGCAGAGGATGCGCAGCAGGAACCTCGGAAGGCAGCAACTCAGCAGGAACCTCAGAGGGCGACGCAGCTGCAGACAGAGCTGCAAGCGGTGCTGGGACCTCGGGTACAGGCGGAGTCGCAGGCGCAGCTGGAGCCAAAGCAGGCGTCTATGGGGGGCGCCGCATGAACTGCCGACTCCAGAGAGAGCTTCGCTGGGTGGCACGGTAGCTGCCAGGACTAGCAGGTTGGGATCAGGCAGGACAGGTAGATCAGCCAGGACAGGTACCGGCAAGACAGGCAGATCAGGTACGTCAGGCGCCGGCAGGTCAGGCAGGACATGCGCCCATGGGTCAGGCAGGACAGGTAGGACATGCTCCGGTGGGTCAGGCAGGACAGGCACCGGCGGGTCAGGCAGGATTTAGGGTGCAACAGGCAAGTCAGGGGCATCAAATAATGCCACTAAATTTGGCACCGTTATACTGGGCGTTGCCCCTTTAAGAGCCCGCGGAACCCGTGAGATAGTGTCCCACACCATTCTGACCCCCCTATTAGCCAGGTGTGCCGCCCGGAAGTGGTACAAGGCTAGCAGTCGCAGCTGTGCGGCAGCGATGCAGGCTTTTAATGCTTGCGGGCGCAAAGCAGCGGTGACGTCCCAGGTGATCAGGGATTTCCCCTGATTACTGGCAGGGAGAGAAGCAGGAAAGAGAGAGGTGGATCCCAGAAATATCTGGTCTCCTCTCTTTCTGCTTCTTTTTCTTCCTCCAGGCGACTTGGGGCAGCAAAGCTAGCAGCGCTGCGGAGGGGACGTGCGTTCGGTCGGCACTCCCTTCGCTAGGCTTAGTGACCAACTAGATCCGCCTTTCCACTATCCGCTCCGTCAGCCGCTGGAGATGTTTCCGGGCAGGGGTGCCGCACTCAGGAGAGTCCCGCTCCGGCTGGCTAAACTCAGAACCACGGGGTCCTCCAGGTCCTCGGGCTGATTAAGCTAATACACTACTGGGGTATCAGACCTGAACGCGGACTTAAATACACCAGACAAACTGAAAATAACAGGCAACAGGTGATCACAATTGGGAATTAACACGAGGTAACGAGGGGGGCGTGGCACACAGAAGAATCGGCCGAGCAGGTCATGACACCTTTTGCTTTACACTACATCATTAAAATTTTAAAGAATTTTTAAATATATAGTAATGCAACATTTACATAATAATAATAAATCTTTGCCAGAAGGGAGCCGCTAACATCACAGCTGCATTGAAATTCACATCAGAGTGTACCTTCCTACTTTCAGATCTTTGATTTTTATACCTTTCTGCAGTCTGCAGGGATTCTCCCGAGATTTTCCACATCAGACACCATCTCACGGTTTCTAAAGAAATAAAGGCCTCCCCAATCTATAATTTATACAGCCTTTGGCCACTGCGGAGCTCAATGTCAGCCTCATTTTCTCCCTGAAACCCGCTGGACAAATGGAGTTGCAGCAGATGGGGTTGTTGGTTAGGACTTATTTACTTATTATTAGGAAAAACTCAAGGAGTGTTCCTCATATAAACATACTTTCAGGAAATATAACTCCACAGTTCAATCTACTTTCATAATTTGTAACTTTTACAACTTGTAACATTAATTCCTAAATCTGCTGTGTTTGGATTAAAATAAAGATTAAGATGCACTTTATTGGTCTTAGGGGGAAATTCTGGTTCATACGGCAGTAAGAACTCAGAAAGTGCACAGGTGAACATGCACAATGTATTAAATAGACAAGGTGCAAAGACAGTACATATCATGCAAAGAAGTAAATACAGTGCAAACATATTGTAAAACACTTAACTCTAAGTTTAAGGTTATTGAGATGTTTACAATAAAACCCCATAAAATATAGACCAATGAATATCTACAAATATTTCCTCTCAACACAGACATGCTGCCGCATATACTCACTTAAAAACAAATTTTCTGTAAATTCTCTTGTAGCATTCTCATGAAGATTATATTCAAATTTGTGATTTAATAGGTCCTTGCTAAGCAAAGTCTTGGTCGTCATGGCAATGCATCAAATTATTACACGTATCACACACACATTTTAAGGAAACCTCATTTGTGAGACTTTGTTTTTGTAGTCTAGTCGTCCATAACCACATGCAAATTACGAAACCATGGAGCAAATTAGAAATACATATTCCACAAGAGCTATACTGCTGACATGTAATTGGCTACTTTCATAGTAGAAGACAGTTTGGGGTTTATCAGTTGATTCCCTATTTTGGATTTTTATAGCCACTTACTGTCAGGCTCAGCTCCTGTTGTCCCACTCTTTGTCCCTTCCCCGTTCAGCCAGCAGGTGTTGCTGTTCATCCCATCACTTGTGCTGTTAGTCTTTGTGTTTTTCCCTGGTCCCTGTTGACTGCATGGTTCAATTTATTTGGCATGCGGCTCTCTGTGAACCCCTCTGTTGTGTGTTCAAACCCCACCCCCTCTGTTTTTGCATTTTGTTTCCTCATGTTCCATTTGTGTGAGTTTCTCTAGTTCCTGTGTCTGGTGCTTTTGTATTTGGTTTTGGTTTCGTTCTTTGTGCCGTGCTTGTGTTTCTACATATCTGTTATTCCCCCTGTGATGGCCGGAGATGGCCACACAACAGTAATATGGCAACCCCGCCTTAACCCGCATGCACAAGTACTACATGAATATGTTTTACTCGGGTTTCATTTGTATGCATTTACAGTATACATGGTTTTGTTTTTCATCACTATTTTCAACATGCATGTGTGTTTATATTAAGTTGCAGTCACCTGGAGGAGTGGAACAACAGGAATTGGTGCATGCATTTCTTTGGTCCGACAGGCAAACAGCCTAGGTTATCATGGTTCCCTTTAAATTCCCATCGGCGGTACCAACAGGTGCCCACAGTAGGGGGATGGGGAGTTGGGTTTTGGCATAATTGTTTATTATATTCTAGTTAACCTTTTTGATTTAGTTTTTGTTTCTAAAATCTTTGTATAATTTGATGGGCTAAATATGTTATAGGGTTTATGGACTTATTGGCATGTAGGTATAAATGTTATGGTAGTGTTTCCCCCTGTGTGTGTTGCTGGACTGATCACCCAGTATATGTTTCCCTGGTGTGTTATTTCTTAGGTCAGTTATGTTCAGTTAAATTGAGTTATGCTTTAATTTTGCTTTCATTCTGTTTGGTTGACCTCATTTTATTGGGCCCAGGATTTTCCTTTGTTGGATATTCTTTTGTATTTTGATGATTTTTGGATTAAAATTCTTTGGGTTAGTAACAAATTTCGTACCCCTGTGACTGCATGCTGGTCCCTCATACCTCCCGTGTTAGATTCTGTTTTCTCTATTTCTTGGTTAGTTCTTAGTTTTAGTTACTTGAGGTAAGTATTAGTTTCACCTGCTACCTGTTTTCCCAACTTTGTTGATTAATCTCACCTGCCACTTAGTTAGTTTTGTTATCCCTCTGTATTTAAGTCCCTGCCGCTAGTGTATTGTTGAATGTTTGTGAAGTTTGTTTGTTGGATATGCTTACCTGTAGAGATGGCAATTTCGAATCATCAAAACAATTTTGAAACAATCGAGACAGACAATGTCTTGAAACTGTTCAAAAAGTTTGGAAACAGTCTGTGTTCACAGCCTGCTGACAAAAATGGAACTGCAGCTATAGCAAATACAGCAGAATAAAAACCTATTGCTGCAAGTTTCGAATGTCACAAAGCTCGAACTGTCAAAAATGTGCATAATACAATATAATTTCTTTTTGATTATTTTAATATTCTGTCATAGGTATCCTATATATCTGCAATTAGCGTGTGATAACTTTTTGCCAACCGTTTGTCAACTAGTACGAACCATAAAAACGTTAAATTATTAATGTCTCTTGTGTATGGTCGCGAAAGCCCTCTTGCGCTAATATATGAAGCAGAGAAGAGGATGTTAGCGATATTATGAAAAAGTCTTCACGTCCACTTCAGTGGCCTCTATAATGGAGCATTTTCAGCCACCAGCTTATTCCAACGTGCTGTGCTAAAAATGGATTATTGCTGCCCAAAGCCGTCAGACAACTGGTAACTGACATCACACTTTCCCAGACGTTACACTCCCCCGTCCAGAGCCATAATACATCAGGAAGCATCCTCTCTTGTTATAA
>JAABNX020000070.1:29741943-29759406 GCA_015163995.2 Mormyrus lacerda
AGGTAGTCAGCTACGAATAGGGGACACCTGACACTGGAGAATGAGGTAGTCAGCTACGAATAGGGGACACCTGACACTGGAGAATGAGGTAGTCAGCTACGAATAGGGGACACCTGACACTGGAGAATGAGGTAGTCAGCTACGAATAGGGGACACCTGACACTGGAGAATGAGGTAGTCAGCTACGAATAGGGGACACATGAGGCAGGAGGAGAAAGTGATGACCTCATCACTGAGGATGAGACACACAACACCAGTCACAATGTGGCACAGACTGAATGAGAATTGTGTGTGCTCAGGCGTACAGAAATAAACCACCTGTTGGAAGAAAACAGAGAATGAGTGCAGGATATCCGATGGTTTCTTTGGAGAGGATGATGAAAAAGTAAAGTACTATATAGGTCTGCCAAACCTGGGAACCTTTATGACATTATTCAGTTTTTTTGGTACCTCTCATGCATAATCAAAGGAATATTCTCACCCCACTTCAAATGCTCCTGTTACCTTTCATTTACCTTTGATTGGATCTGCCCCCACAACACCTAGTTTATCTGTTTCATGTTTCCCTAAAGACAGTGTACAGAACATTCAACGAAATGGTGTCATTTTTACATGCAAACTTGAGGCATTCAACAAAAGCACCACAACTTGACAGCCATTTTTCTCTTCCTGGACTTCTCTGCTATTGTGTTAAATGTTTTGATGTTCTTGGATTCTCTCCTGGAACAGAAATTTCAACAAGTGGCATCTGTTTTGCAACCTGAGTGAAGTAACAGCTGACCAGTTCAGGGAAACACACACTCAATTGCAGATTTTGGGAATACTTTCTGCAGTTCTGTAACATACGCATACCACTGTGTGGAAATGTGGAATGTAAAATTGTCTGTTGCGGCTGCCTCACCATTCAGGAGTTTGTCAAGGCTTGTTTTTGCTTTCACAGTGGCAAAGTCTATTCTGTGTCCTGCTTCTGCTCCCACTTTACTGATGCTCCTTGGTATCATTCAGTATGCAGGTTGTCCTGCTACTGTCTCTCTGCATCTGACGACCGCCTCCAGCTTAAACAACATAGCTGCAACGTGTGCATGTCTCTGCTAACCCATGCAGCCATATAAGTACATTGAGCAGAGGATATAGCTCCTGAGGGCTTGATGATGGCCCACGGTTTGAGAGGCGTGTCAGTCAGGCAGATAACACATAGACAGACAACAACAGTTTACCAGAGGGTTAAATTATTCCATATATGATGCTTCATTTGTGAGGCTGTGTACATGATTACAGTTAACTTCACCTTATAATTACTAATAACTTAACTTGATTACAAGTTAGATTACCTTTGCAGTGACGACTGTGTTGTCGCAGTCCTGCATTCGAAAATGTGAACAGATCCTGCACCCAGCCATTGATGAAATGTCGGTGGGATTCAAGAGATTTATACTCTTCAAACTGTTCATATGTGTAAGTGCTGATACCATAAACAAGGTAGTTTGTTATATCCAGACATGAAGTTGAAGGTAGCAATGATGTGGCGGAATTCCATTGTTTTGCTGTGAGGTCCTACGGATCTATATTATTGACTGTTGATAATTTAGTCAAATACCGATCCCTGGCGTCCTTCGTAAGTTTTTTTCTGTACAGTATCTTCTCATTCTTCTTTTTCTTCTCCATTCTTTACATCTGCTATACACTCAAAATGGCGAATGGGGGCGTGTCAGACAGTTCAGACACGTGACTGACAAAGACCAATTGACACCTGTCATCTTCAAGACGTAAATTCTATAGTTATACCCTCTTTCATTGTAGTCCCTAATCCAGCAGTCGTTCTCTCCTCTATATATTGTTCTCTCTGTCTGTGCACCCTGACAGCCAGTACCATGTATCTCCTTTCCTTTATTTTTCAAGGTAGAGAGTACATGTGGATCAGCCTGTCCCAAGGATATTCAGATTCCCTCACCCCGCAGTGTTTATAGGATGTAACACTGCCAGGAGACTTCCATTGATAACTACGTGATACCTTCACCTTCACTAGTAGCATGTCTAATAGATTATACACATTTATTTTTTTAGCTAAAGAGAAGCTTAAGGTTTCAAAGTTAAAACTGATCACTGTCACATTAATAGCATGTTTCTCTGATAGTCATCACCACATTTACCTTGACCACAGCTATTCTTGAAGCCCTAAAACGCTCAGTCGTTATTTCCCTGGCCTGACTGGTTACTGTCAGGAATGGATACCTGACTATGTCCTGTTCATCCGACCTCTTATTGATATCACTATAAAGGACATCTCCAGAGGTCACCTGAAGCTAGGTAGAATGTCACTGATCTGAAACAGGCTCTGACCACTGCCCCTGCCCTTTCCCTAGGACTGCCAGACTACAACAAACCTTTCCAGCAGAATGGCTCAGCTCAGTTTGCCTTAACTCCAAATCATAGTAACAGACAGCAGTGTGTTCCCTACTTTTAGCAGAGAAAATTTTTAAAGAAAGAATGTTTTTAATTTTTCAAACGAGTCTTAGCTGAAAGAAGATGGCACTGACAACAGAGTTTATCTGCTTATTTAAGTTATCTGCTAAACGTAAGTTCAGCGTCAAAGATTACCCCAAGGTTCCTGCCATGGGGTCCCACATAAGAAGATAAATGACCAAGATGGTGTACAACAGATGCTGTGTTGGTGGTAGGGCCAAAGACCATTATCTCAATTTTATTCTCATTAAGCTGAAGAAAGATACTCTTTCCACGTATGGTCCATGCAGTCACAGAGACTCTCTATCTGCGACCCATTTCTAGACCTCAAAGGGACATACAGTAAAGTCGCACATCATCTCCATAGCAAGGTAACAAGACATCATATTCGCAGTGGAAACATATAGATAGAAAGTAAAATAGGAACTAAAACTGACCCTTGTAGAACCCCATATTTAACAGGTGCTGCTGATGAACAGAAGCCCTCCATATTCACTGCAAAAGATCAATGCTCCATATAGGAACTAAACCAAGTTAGTACGGTGCCTCGAACCCCAGCCCACTGTTAAAGCTAAGTTACAGCTAAATAACTAAGAAGAATATAATGGCCCAAAATTATTGTACAACGTATCAAAGGCGGCACTGAGGTCCAAGAGAATTAAAATGTCACTATCCTCCAAATCCAATAGAAAAAAACAGATCATATGATGCCTGCAGCAGCGCAAATTCTGTACTATGCACTGTCTTAAACCCAGATTAAAATTTCTCAAAGGTATTGTTCTTATATGGATGTTTTAGAATTTAGAATTAGGTGATTAGTGGTCATTGTCAACACACCACAGCACAGCACACAATAACAAAATGTGTCCTCTGCATTTAACCCATATGTGACTTTCGTGACATAGCAGGGGGCAGCTAATTCAGCACCCGGGGAGCAGTGCTTGGGGATGGTACCTTGCTCACGGTACCTCAGTGGTGACAGGCTGGTGGGTGATTCAAACCTGCAATCTTTCAATTCCAAGTGCGCTTCCTTAACCATCAAGCCACCACTGCCCACCACTGGATTTTTTAACAGTTGAGAAAGGACAGCTTTCTCTAAAATCTTCAAAACAAACTGAAGTTTGGATATTGGCAGAAAGTTATTCAGATTTTTGCAGTTTAAATTTGGTTTCTTCAGAAGCGGTTGAACAGTTGCATGTTTGAAAGCCAGTGGAACTGTACCTGTTTTCAAAGAAGCATTCAAAATTCCACAAAAATCCTTCCATCTATACATCGGACTCCGCTTGTCCGGGGTTCGGGCTGCGGGGGTAGTAGCTCCAGGAAAGATACGCAGACCTCCGCCTACCTCTGCCAGCTCTTCGGGGGGGATGCTGAGGCGTTCCCAGGTCAACCGAGAGATATATTCCCTCCAGCATGCCCTGGGGCCTCCTCCCTATAGGACATGCACGGAAAACCTGCACCAGATATCCAAACCACCTCAACTGGCCCCTTTAGATGTGGAGAAGCAGCGGTTCTACTCTGAGAATCTCCCGGATATCCAAACTTTTTACCTCATCTCGGAGAGCCCAGACGCCCCGTAGAGAGACCTCATTTCAGCCGCGATCTCATTCTTTCAGTCATTACCCATAGCTCATTACCATAGGTGAGGGTAGGGACGAAGATGGACTAATAGATCGAGTTACGACGAACCGGTTAAGTGCCTGCAAAACTGCAGACGCCGCTCCGATTCGTTTGTCCAGCTCTCAATCTCACCTGCCCTCACTCATGAATGAGACCCCGAGATAATTGAACTCCTCCACTTGAGGCAGTACCTCCTCCCTGATCTGAAGAGGGCAATCCACCTGTCTCCAGCTGAGAACCATGGTCTCGGACTTGGAGGTACTAATCCTTATCCCCGCCGCTTCACACTTAGCTGTGAACTGCCCCAGAGCACGCTGGAGGTCCCCAGCAGATGAAGCTAACAGGACGACATTGTCTGCAAAAAGCAGTGAGGCAATCCTGAGGCTACCAAACTAGATACAAACTACACCCTGGCTGTGCCTGGAAATCCTATCCATAAATATTATAAACAGGGTCGATGACAAAGGGCCACCCTGGTGGAGCCCAACCCGCACTGGGAACACGTCCGACTTATTACTGGCAATGCGGACTAAGCTTCTGCTCCATTCATACAGGGACTGAATCACCCACAATAATGGATCCTGAACCCCGTTTTCCCAAAGCACTCCCCACAGAGCACCTCGGGGAACCCAGTCATAAGCCTTTTCCAAATTCACAAAACACATGTAGACTGGATAGGCAAACTCCCAGGGCCCCTTCAGTACCCTCACAAAGGTGTAAAGCTGGTCTAGTGATCCACGACCAGAACAAAAACCGCATTGTTCCTCCTGAATCCGAGAATCGACTATCTATATCACCCTCCTCTCCAGTACCCCGGAATAGACTTTTCCAGGAAGGCTGAGAAGTGTAATCCCCTTATAGTTGGAATACACCCTCCAGTCCCATTTCTTAAATAATGGGACCACCAGCCCGGTCTGCTAATCCAACAGCACTGTCCCTGACCTCCACGCGCTGTTGAAAAGGCGTGTCAGCCATGACAGCCCCACAACATCCAGAGCCTTTAGGTACTCCGGGTAGATCTTGTCTACCCACGGGGCCCGGCCACCACATAGCTCTTTAACCACCCTGGCCACCTCAGCCACAAGTGATGAGCAAGTCCACCTCAACCTCCTCGTGCTCTGTGCCCTCAGATGTCTCAAAGGCAGTGCCCATAGATGTATCTGGGGCAGGGTTGAGGAGGTTCCCAAAGTATTCCTTCTACCTCCGGGTGATATCCCCAGGTGAGGTCAAGAGCACCCCCTCCCCACTATAAATAGCAGAAACCAGGAGCTGCTTCCCTCTTCTAATATTCCAGATGGTTTGCCAGAACCATTTTGAGGCTGACTGAAAGTTAATTTCCATAGCCTCACCAAACTCCTCCCACGCCTGGGTTTTTGCTTCCGCAACCGCCTGAGCCACGTTCAGCCTAACCTGCCGGTACCCGTCAGCTGCCTCCAGAGACCCTCAGGCTAATAATTCCTAGTAGGCCTCCTTCTTCAGCTTGACAGCCCCCCTCACCTCTGGTGTCCACCATCATCGGGTACAAGGGTTACCACCATGACTGGCACCGAGCATCCTGCAGCCACAGCTCTGTACGGTCACTTCCACAATGAAGGTCTGGAACAGTGTTCATTCAGACTCAATGTCACCAACCTCCCCCAGTATGCAGTTGGAATTCTGCCAGAGGTGCGAGTTGAAGTTCTGGCGAACAGGAGCCTCTGTCAGACGTTCCCAGCAGACCCTCACTATGCGCTTCAGCCTACCAGGTCTGATCGGCTTCCTCCCCTGCCACCTGAACTAACTCACCACCAAGTGGTGGTCAGTTGACAGCTCTGCCCCTCTCTTCACCTGAGTGTCCATGACAGAAGGCCACAAATCACCCCCCTCCAGGGCACACTGTCATTGCCCATGTGAGCATTGAAGCCCCCAGCAAAACGATGGAATGCCCACGTGGCGTGCTAACGAGCATACCACTTAGAGAATCCAAGAAGGCCGGGTACTCTGAACTACCATTCGGCGCATAAGCGCAGATGACAGTCAGAGATCTATCCCCGACCCGTAGGTGCAGGGAGACAGCCTTCTCGTTCACGGGGTAAACTCTGTTGTTAATGCACCGAGCTGTGGGGCCACCAGTAACTCACCCCAACCCAGCTTCACTCACCTGCCACAACTCCAGAAGAAAAGATCATCCAGCCCCTCTCCAGGAGAATGCTATAGATTGAGGTGAGCCCGACTACGTCTAGTCTAGGGCCTCCCCTGGTCGTCACCCAATCCACAATGCAACAAAACCCCTGACAT
Organism: Mormyrus lacerda; assembly: GCA_015163995.2. Taxonomy (NCBI): domain Eukaryota; kingdom Metazoa; phylum Chordata; class Actinopteri; order Osteoglossiformes; family Mormyridae; genus Mormyrus; species Mormyrus lacerda. The sequence goes on from JAABNX020000070.1 coordinate 29,748,304, forward strand.
TCCCCTTGCGGGTGGTGGGCACACCTGGGGACAGACTCACGTGCCTTTTTCAGGCTAGGCCTGGCGCGGGCCAAGACCTGGCCAACAGGTGCCCACCAACAGGCTCCTCCCCCAGGCCTGGCTCCAGGGTGGGGCCCCGGTTACGTTAGTCTGGGCAAAGGAAATGAGACCTTGATAGAATTCTTTGTCAAAAGGGTTTTTTTGGATTGCTCTTTGTCTGGTCCCTCCCCTGGGACCCTTTTGCCTTGGGAGACCCTACCAGGGGCTAATGGCCCCCAGGGTCACTGAGGAATGCAAACCCCTCCACCATGATAAGGTGGCAATCCAAGGATATCCTTGCCAATAAATTCAAAGATCAGTTTCAGTAACAATGTAGGAATAACATCTGTAGTAGCAGAAGTATATTTTACATGGATAGCAATGTCTTAGAAGATAGTGACATTTCTTCAAACTCGTTAAAGTTTGGTATACCACTAGAAGGGGAGGGAAGGGCAACATCATACGGTTTGATTAACTGCCTTATATTCTCAATTTTTCCATTAAAGAAAAATAAAAAAAATCACATAGTTCAAGATGCCCCAGAATTCTGTGACAGTGGATTAATCAGATGATTTATGGCATTAAAAAGAACCCTGGAATTGCCATTGTGTCTCTTCATGATATCTGCAATATACTGTGTCCTTGCCAGTTTTACTGCATCATTGAATCATATGATTATGGGAAATTTGGAGTTTATCCTTCTTCCATTTACACTAGAGCACCGTCTCAGTTTTTTGATGTTCTAATTCATCCAGGGTTGTGCCTTCTGTTTACTTCTTTATTTTCAGAGGGGCAATCTTATATAAGATGGAAGTACATAAAGCATTAAAATGAGATGTCAGATAATCAACTCCTTGATCGACACCATACTGTACAGGATGACTAAACTAGATGACTGTGCTTTCAGATATTCCTCTATAAATAGTACAGCACTGGAGTCATTCAAAGCTAGTTCTCTTAGAGCAAAATGATCCTCACTATTTTTTTCACAACCACATTGGCAGAGCAAAGTCAAGGAGAGAGACGCTTTTACGTTCTGGTCATCCCACAAAACTGGTCACATCACAAAAAAAGAACACAGGCAGTACATTTTCAATTAAGACCATATTTACCTTAATACTGGGATGAGCGGAAGCTAGCACGTTTCTTCATGTTGTATTTATAGTTTGTTATCGTATCGCTATCATATTCATGAGCCATTCAAGATGAGCATGGTTCAACCGGTTTCTCATTTTCCTCTTGATAGTGTTCATTGTTGAAAATGTTGACTCACAGGTGTATGTGCTCATAAAAAGGCATCACTTTCTGTACAAGTGGTTTCAAAGTGGGGAAGTCTGCTTCAGAATCCAAACTCCAGAAGTGACCAACACCTGCCCTGAGTTCAACCTGCGGAATGTCATTTGTTTGCAGCTCAATTATTTCAGTTTCCAGAACAGCACGATTATCAGAGCAGAGCTGTGTGATGGTTGGAGTAAGAGAGAATTCTACATGGTAGGGGTTTTCCATAAAATTGAAAATCTCCTTATGTTCATACACATCACAGAATCTGGATTCAAACTCACCCTTCAGCTCCTCCAAAACTTCAACAAATCATCCGTAGCTAAAGTGCTGCTGCAGAGATGAGTTGTCGCTCCGAGTTTTGGGAAGTGGATGAGTGGTGACAGGTATGTCAGTAAGGAGGGCCAGCTGTATGATCCAGTCTTTTAACTCCGGCCCTTGCTGTTCAAGAAAGTGTGAATTTCTGGAAGGAGGCTCAGAAACCGCTCCAGCACCTTTGCAAGGGACAACCATCTTACTTCACTGCGCATTCACTAAATCGCTGTACTCTGTGTCATAGTCTTAAATTAGCTGTCTGAACTGTCTGTGGTTTAGTGCTCTTGAAACAATCTAACTGACCACATGCACAACCCTTTGTGTCAGAGTTCGGCTTGCCGGCGGATGGGAGAGCAGAAAAAAGGAGCCAGGAAGTCGGGTATAACAGGGATTTATTACAAAAGACAGGACTGGGGAAGCACGACGGCAAACGCTAGCAAACATCAATGACAAGTCTGGGGAAGACTGACTCTGACAACAGGTGATCGCAATCGGGGAATCACACGAGGTAATGAGGTGGGCGTGGCACACAGGAGGATCGTACGGAGCTGGGCGTGACACTTTGCATCACATTTTGGAATTCATTGTTTCTGAGCTTTGATACCAGTGACTCCTGATGGATGATGCAGTGGAAACTGATGAAATTGGGCATTTAATCTCTTTTATTTACGAGACCAACAAGACCCTTTTCTTTCCCTCACATACTTGGGGTACCATCAGTACACACACTTGCAAGTTTGGCCCAGTTGAGATGTTTTTCCTCAAAAAATTCCAAAAGTGTATTCAGAATATCCTCACCAATTATTTGGCCATGGAGTGGTAGTAAGCACATTTCCTCTTGAAAACAGTTTTATTTTGGGAACCTCACCCAAACGCACAGCTGAGCAACATCGGCGACATCCATCTGCCTCATTATCATAGAATCAGAATCCTTTTATTTGTTTAATAATAATGTCCTTGTTGTCGAAATCTGTGAACAATATTTCTGCTGAAGTCAAACAGCAGTGAAACAGGTGTGGGTTTGTTTGCATATTAAACACAGAGGGTTTATGCCATGAAGAACAAATAAGAATTCATCTGTCCATTTCTCTTGAAATTTCCTGTGCTCATGTTGTATGCCTCTTACCTTTCGGTTTTTACTCTGAACACCTGGCGTTTGACTGCCCGTCCCCTGTCCGGTGTCTTCTTGTTGCTTTTCATTTGCTGCTTCCTCTATCCTTATTAATGTTATTCCTGTGTGTGTCTTTCTGGTTTTTGTCTTTTTAAAATTAAAAATTGAACCGTTTTGTGCCCTGGGCATGTCACGTTGGCTAGCAGAGCTATCGTAACCTGCAAGCATGCACTGCGTTCAAGTGAGCCGGTGTTGGAAACAATACCGTAAGCGTCCTGCGTTGTCAGATTTGACAATCACCTTTTGGAAACAACATTAATAGAGGTGAAAGGAGAAATATAATGCAAATGTTTGCGTGTTGTAGTGTTGTGTTCATTGTATATTTATGTAGCACATTCTTAGAAATGTATTGGCTGTGTTATATTGTTAAGCTGATAAGCTACCACGTGAGCCACCAATTAATGCTTGATGAGCCACGCAATGAGTAACCCTGTGATAGAGCTTGCATGAAAACGCTGTGTTGCAACAAAAGTGTTTAAAGTAACTGCCTTATCATCTGAAAAACAGACCTCCTCAGTATCCAGACTATTAATGTTAAGCCCCAAGGAGAGGACTATATCAAGTATATGGCCTTGTTGCTGGGTTGAATATTTAGCATGCTGTGTCAGACCAAAGGGTTCAACAAGTTGACAAAAATCTTCTACCAGTGGTTTACCAGAGCAGCAAACATAGATATTAAAATCTCTCACAATTAACACTCGTTCTGCCTTAAGCCAATACAGATGGCAGAAATTCAGAAAAATCTTGAATAAAGTCCTTATATGATTTAGGTGGAATGTACACAGTAGCGCAAATAACAGGGTCACAGCAGTCCAATCTCAAAACTTGAACCTCAAAGCTCAAGAAGATGTCAGCTGCAACAGAATGGCAGTTTAAAACATTTCTTAAATACTGTAGCAAAACCTCCACCACAACCTGTAGTTCTTGGCGCGCTCAAAAAATTCCAGTCTGTCGGAGTTAGTTCCTGAAGACCACTCGAGTCACCAGGGGCAAGCCAGGTTTCCATCAGGAATAGAAAGTCCAAAAACCAGGTGGTAACAAAGTCATTCAGAATAAAAGTTTTGTTGGAGATCAATCTGGCATTAAGCAGCGCCGTGTTTGACAGGCTGGCGCAAATCGCTAATGCATTCCAACTGATGGAGATTTCTGTGGTTAACTCGCACAGCATAGCTCCGATGCCTCACAGGAACACAGTGGCAAGTCAGCACAGGCTCACTTGGGTATACCAGCAATAAGTAGGGCAGCCTTCTCCCTCAGTCCATCCTGAGCAGGTGGTATTGGTTCCATGCTAGTTCTCCCATTGTGCTGGTTGCGGCTAAGACCTTTCTCTCACGTTTAATCCTCCTTGCTTACCTCACTTTCTGTGACGTTTTTTCCATGGAAAAATTGCACAGGGCTGGTCACGCAATTTGGCCAGTATAGATTTAAGAAAAGCAGAGTTGGAGAAACTGCAATTTCCTCTACCCCAGTCACATAAAAGGTTGTGTATGACAAAGAGAGCTTGGTTATTATAGGTTAAAATGATCTTTTTACCTAAAAATAGACCCACCAATAATGCAGTTATATACACCATAAAGCACACAGAGCGACGGCATGCTGATGCTCCTGATGCCATCTTTTTTTTTTTTTTGTTTTATATGGTTACATTCCAGTGTTGGTCCTTCCTTTTCAAAACTTCTGCAATTCGCCCAGACATTTCATCAATCAACTTCTAGACCAAATCCTGACTGATGGCAGCCCACTCACAATCAATGCTTGGAGTTTGTCAAATTTGTGAGTTGTTTGTTTGTCCACCCAACTATTGAAGATTGACCACAAGTTCTCAATGAGATTAAGGTCTGGGGAGTTTACTGGCCATAGACCCAAAAGGTTGATGTTTTGTTCCCCCAGCCACTTAGTTTCGTTTTTGCCTTATGGGACAGTGCTCCATCATGCAGGAGACAGTGTTGTTCGTCACCAAACTGCTCTTGGATGGTTGGGAGAAGTTGCTTTCAGAGGATATTTTGGTACCATTCTTTATTCGTGACTGTGTTCTTAGGTAAAAGTGAGGTCACTTCACTGGCTGAGAAGCAACCCCACACATGAATATTCTCAGGATGCTTTACTGTTGGCATGACACAGGACTAAAGGTAGCACTCACCTTATCTTCTCCAGATAATCTTTTTCCGGATGCCCCAAACAATCAGAAAGGGGATTCATCAGAGAAAATGACCTTGCCACAGTCCTCAGCAGTCCAATCCCTGTACCTTTTGCAGAATATCAGTCTGTCCCTGACATTTTTCTTACAGAGAAGTGGCTGCTTTGCTGCCCTCCTTGACACCAGGCCAACCTCCATAAGTCTTCGCCTCACTGTGCATGCAGATGGACTTGCTGGACTTCCTTGGGCACCCTGAAAGCTTCTTCACAACAATTGATCCTCTCCCCTTGAAGTTGTTGATGATCCAATAAATGGTTGATTTTAGGTGCAATCTCTTAGCAGCTATACCCTTGCTTGTGAAGCCTTTTTTATGCTAAGCAGTGATGGCTGCACGTGTTTCCTTGCAGGTAACCATGGTTAACAGAGGAAGAACAATGATTTCAAGCACCACCCTCCTTTTAAAGCATCCAGTCTGTATTCTAACTCGGTAAGCATGACAGAGTGATCTCCAGCCTTGTCCTCGTCAACACTGTCACCTGTGTTAATGAGAGAATCACGAAAATGATGTCAACAGGTGCCTTTGTGGCAGGGCTGAAATGCAGTGGAAATGGGTTTTTGGGATGAAGTTCATTTTCATGGCAAATAGGGACTTTGAAATTCATCTGATCACTTCTCGTACATTCTGGAGCATATGCAAATTGCCATCTTAAAAATGTAGGCAGCAGACGTTATGAAAATCAATATTTGTGTCATTCTCAAAACCTTTGGCCACAGCTTTACATGTAAAGTTTGCCACTTTTTTATTTTTGTATGTGTCAAGTCCTTACCTTTTCAAACCTGTGGGTCAACTAATGCACTTTTTATTTTGTATTCAGTATTCATTGGATTATCATATTTACTGTTTCCCAGTCTGGTTTGCCCAGTGTGATTATTCTCTTCTTCTTTTTGCATTTGTTTGCCTTATACCTCCTTTTATTTTATTACATATTTTTTCATTGTTCTTGATGGCGCTTGGACCAAATGTCGCCACAGCATGATGAATACCATTTTTTTTTTTTTTAACGTTATGGGGACCAGTTTCCTGCAATTACCTGGTCCCCATATGGGAAAACTCTATCTCATAAAAATTTGTGACTGCAATGAAAAAACTAAAAACTCCTGTATTTTGTTTGGCTATGGTTAGGGCTGGGTAAGGGATAAGGTTGTCATAGTTAGCATTAGAATTTTTCTAGTTCCCAAAAAGATATGATTTCTTTCTTTTACTTTCCTGTTCAGTCTTGCTGGCTTTGGGTGGGCCTTCCTGCTCAGGCCTAGAAGTCTTTAGGGGGTATTCAAATGAGTAGAAGAAATGTATTCTGGTTACACCCACCAAGGGGCAAAAAGATTATGGTAGCATTAACTTCAGCTTGAATGCTGTGAAAATACATCTAAAGAGGAAATACCAAAAAATAGGAGTTATCGTTTTATAGACTGCTGAAAACTAAAAAAAAGAAGCAGATGGATCAGTGCAATCCTCAGCAACACCTGGAATCCATGGTCCAAAATGTGGATTTATGTCAATCATTTATTTGTTGGATTTTTGGGTAAAATCATACCAAGTTATATACTGTATTGATTACTCATCAATTAAATGTTTAGCATCATTCATTTATATTCTGTGTAGCTGTGAAGTTTTTGTCACCATTTATTTAAAAACATCCAAGATGATGAGCCTCGTGTTCTACAAACAAAGTGGGAGTGGTTAGTGTTGGCTAGCCAAGATACACCTAGTTTTCCTTATAAGAGGCTAATTCACAAAAACATTTAGACAGTTAGCCAGATAACTTTTAAAGATCCTGCAAAATATGTTGACAGGAAACCCAGTTGCTGGCCGTACATCAATGTCCATGGTCCACAAGTCCTTGGGGAAGTTGGATGGATCCCTGTTGGATCCAACTGCCTTTAATTTAAGCAAATGATCATTTGTTTTACACTTTTCCTGACTAACATCAGCCATGTTTTGTTACTCAGTCTGTCTGAGGGGGCAGGTTCCTGCGGGAAGGCCCTCCCAAAGCCAGTTGATTGACACCTTGGCCATTTGAGAAAAAGCAAAATCAATTAGGAAAAGGCAAAAAGCAACATGGAAAAGCAATAAAGAAAAGCCTGTATTTTCTTATTCTTCAATTTTTATTTTACTTTCTTATTGAACATTTATTTACTTATTCTTTTACAGATTTCTTCTTTTTCATGGCTTTCCAAACACTCCAGAGTGGTGTGCCCTGAGAGTGATTAATACTTTACTTTGCACCCTTAAATAGGTTCAATATTGGATGGCAAGGAAAATATACATTTCACTGATTGTTCTGAAGACAACTTTTGCTTCAAAGCTTAACATGATACAGAGTCCTGGCCCTCTGAATATGGGTAGAGTGGGTGTCGATAAACGTGAGTGAGAGCATGGCATTCTCTGTGTCGTGACCTCCTCTGCAGCTCCCATACAGGGTGTGGTGTAGTCCCACCCTCCTGGCTCCTAGCCTGCGGGCACCCGCTGTCAATGTCGTGTCTATACAGTGTCCCCCAGGGTTGGAAAACCAGACAGTAGGGACAGTAGAAACTGGGCATTCCTCGTATTCTTTAATTTTTAGAAATCCACACAGTAGTGATTCTTCCAGCAAAGCCTTGGCATCTCTGCTTGACTTGGCAGGTTCTTGTATTTGTCTCTGCTATTACACGTGTTTGAGCAGTAGGAGGCATTGTGTACACTGAGCTAAAGAGACGATGCAGGCTTGCAAAAATGCTAGTTCTCCAGACAGAGGCAGGAAACCATTCGTTTTTGCTTATCTGGCAGGGAGGGAAGAGGGAGGGTGTACCACCAAGAGAGGCAGCTTATCCAATGTAATGTGTGCTCTCCCAATGTTCAATTTGATAAGCACTTATCAATCTTTTTGCTTTAATGCTTTTGAGATTTTGGTGATACACTAGGCTGAATGGATGTACAAGGATAGCTTGTGGTGTTACCACACTTGCTCACTGTAGTCACTTTCCCTTTTTATGTCAATCAATTACTTCTGTGTACTAAAGTCGTGTGACATGGGTACGAAGAGGTCAGCATTGTCACTACAACCAAGATGGATATTGAGGGCATGAGACAATTCCATAAGAAACCCTTACCTCCATGTATTTATCTGTGGAAAAGGATGGTACACGTGATGTTGTGTGTAAGGCATCTTTACGGTATGCTAGCCATGAATATGATGTTATGTACCACTGTCACACTATTCAAACTATCCACCCATCTTCTATGCCTGCTTGTTCTATGCTGGGTTGCAGGCATCTGCAGCCTATCCTTGAAGCTACAGGCATAAAGCAGGGAATGACCCAGGATGGGGTACCAACTAATCACAGGGCACACATACAGACAATGTGGCAACTCCAATTCACCCTACTTTGTTTTCGGACTGTGCACCATAAGGAACCCCCATGATGACACTGGAAGAACATAGACACATGAAGCAACTCAAAGCCCTAGTCCCTGATGTGTGAGGCAACAGTACACCACCATGCTACCTCCTATTCAAAGTAAAACAATTAAAAAATGCAGCTGTCATGCTAGATATAATTCCACAACGGTTGCAGCAATTATTCTTGGTAAAACAGCCACCAAAGTAAGAAAAGGTTGATGACAAGAAATATATATACAAGAATTTATAAACTCTCATACACACACAGTCATATTCAGAGAGATACTCTGAGAGAGAGTTCTAGGAGAAACCCATCCATCTATCTTCCGACCACTTCTCAGCGTAACCACTGTTACCTCAGCAGTCCTTTTTTACATTTTCTGAGCTGACAAGGAGGCCTCATATTAAGGTTAATGAGTATAAGAGAAGAGCAGAGAAGGAGATCAAACTGAGCTGGGGAATGGTGAGGAAAGCTTGTTGCAATCCTATTGTACTGATGTGCCCTATAAAGTCATATGCTGGTAAAAAGAATTTACAAACCAACATGTGTAAGTACATGGTGTTTTTCTGTAAAACATTAGAGTTTACGAGCAGCACATGTCTTTTTGTTGAACTGTTTAGGGAATCTCAATCAAGGGGCAATGTGTATTCATTTTGAGGGCAAGGATACTATAATTTCATGGACTGAGATTCTTACTTTTGTTTGATATGTACATTTCTGTAAACAAAGAATCGCCAACTGCATTTTTCAAGCATATATATGTGTGTATATATATATATATATATATATATATATAGAGAGAGAGAGAGTTGTTGTTGTTACACTGTGTATTTTGTAAGTGGGCTTGATAGGAAATTAAACCTCACTGTGGTAATAACAGGGTCACGGTAAACCTGAGCTGTCTCCAAAGCAGTGTTACCCACTGAGCCACTGCACAGCACTAAGCAGAAACTATTCCGTGCTGACCTGTCTCAGTATCCAAAACCTATAATGGCATTTCTTTACTAACCAATTGCGTACTGACCTGTCTTAATAACTTATTCCTGTAAAGACCTGTGTCATTAATGACTCCTGGCCTGTATCAATGACATCTTTCACTCACCTTCTAACACACAAAACCATCAAATTGCTTGAACTTCACTTTCGCTCTCACTAACATTGTTTACCTGTAATTTTTGCCGCTCAACACTATTGTTATAAAAAAATATTACGAATTATAACTTCAAGTAAGTAAAACTTAAACGTAAAAGAGAAAATCTAAAAATCCATTTAATTTTTATTTTTATAATTTTTTTCCCATGCTTGACATTCTTAATTGACACACCCTTTCTTGACAGCATGATCACAGCAAAAGAGAACAGAAAACATTCCGGAAGCTTTTCATTAAACATCAACGAGTCCAAACGATGTGACACGATTAAGGAATGCTTAAGAAATGTACGAATACGATTTTGTATATCATTGCCTTTACAAGTGTTACAATTAGATTTTAAGGTGAGATGTGACAGGGTAATGATGGTCACACAGCTAAGCTAGATGCAATACACTTTCGATATTGCCAAAACGCACTTAATTGTTTTCATGAATGTTTCTTTCAAACTTTTTACTTGTGTCCACTTATAATTCATTTGGGGGTTCACGAAAAATGTACTTATAGCTACCTAGGCATTTTGAGGCGGTGATGGGTATGTGCCACGCCCCGTGGTCTGCATCAGTCTATGGTGTTTAAGTACAGATGATTCAATCATCTAATGGTTATTTCAGAGATACGGCTCCACAGTGTAACTTACTATAAAAGGCATTTGCAGTTATGGCTGTGCCCTGCCCACTCAGGGTTGCCTTTTAGAAAAACACGGTTTAGTAGCTGTGCGGCTGGTCTTTTATATCTATGACGTTTGTTCACGCAGAGAATTGCATTTTAACGGAACCGCTATTTATGGAATTAGGTTGTATCTTAAATACAGACTGGTTTTGCAATTTTCGCGAAGGGAACTTATCAAGACACAAAAAGGGAGGAGGACAACAAGAAGAAAACATTAATTTTCAGCCTTTTCCATATTTCACTACATTGCAACCATTTCATCTTACACAAGGTAAGTTTTTTTTCTTGTAAATATATAGAAAGTTATCCATTTAGATGTATCTTTCCATACAACAGCAGGATAAATTAATATCTTAAATATAGATGGTTGAGTTTGCTGTAAAAAAAAGCAGTTTTCTTCCCTGTTCTTCTGTTACATCTGATACAGCATATGTCGCATCATAACCTGAAATGTACTGAGGAGCTGAAACAAAAAACAATAAAAAAAAACTTTTGCGCATAAAACTAACAGTGCTGATGTTTCTTTTAAAATAACTTTTAAGACGCCACAAACAAAAGAATATTGCACGAGTGCCACAACTTTGGTTCCTGGCAATCATACGGCAAGTCCGTATATGCTCACAGTCCGGTAACGCTTGAGAACGCCAGGACGCTGATAGTCTTGAAACAGGTTTTAGGTGACGTCCAACTAATTTCGTAAATCTACCTCACCTTTAATACAGGGTGTTAGGGACCAGGGTCTCCGGTTAAAGAGACACGAAAAACGTCCTCCGCGGTCGGAACGAAAAATATATTCAAGAGGACCCTGACTTTCGTGACCACGCATTAATAGTAGCAGTGCGCTAGTTTGTATCTGCACTGATTTTTTTTTTTTTTTTTTTTTTTTTTTTGGGGGGGGGG
>JAABNX020000070.1:29759506-29776828 GCA_015163995.2 Mormyrus lacerda
CCAAGATGAGACCTCAGTAACTCAAAGAATACCATAACATACCCTAACTGCAGCATGACGGTCACAGGGAATAGATGATGGAAGGTCAGCCGGTCTTGCCGGTTCCCATCCCCTCCTGACAAAGCCCGGCCCATCCATGAATGAGTCGGGGTGTTGGGGGGGGGTTCCCATTCAGATCGAAACCACCCGACTTAATGCATCGAGTTTTCCCCTGGGCTGAGAAATTAAAGAAAAAGTGTACAGATTTCTTTTTTAAAATATGAACTGATTCACATGTTTTTTTTTCTTTGAACAGAAAATGTCCTATATTAAACCCCTATTCGTGCTTACTGTTCTCTGCGCGTCCACATTCTGTCACCGCATCAAACTGTTCGAACCAAGTCTTCTGGACAGCGACATCTCCGCGAGAAATTACCAATTCGCCGGTGCAGATGGGCTGGGCAATCGATATCTGCCCAAAAGCACCTTTGATTCTCAGGAGTCCAGGAGAAGAAGGATATTTCCCACCTCTTACCTGAAGCAAGTGGGTCAAAAAAATGCTCCAAAAAGCGACCAGCAAGCAAAGTTCACACTCTCTCTCGATGTACCAACAAACATCATGAACATCCTCTTCAGCATAGCCAAAGATAAGAACCTTCGAGCTAAAGCCGACGATAACGCTCGTTTGCTGGCGCAGATCGGTAAAAGGAAGTAAAGACTTATGTATCTTATGTTGAGCACTTTAACTTTTATTTAATGTGCATACGTGTGTTTTAAAAGATGTTTTATTTTCCAATAAGTTTCCAATTGATGTCAATAATCTTGTGTTTGGATTTTGGTGAGCCATTTGTCCGTTAAACAAATATATTGTCGGAGTGATTACCTCACGGTATACCTTTTATACGAAACGCTAGAAATTTGTCACGACATTCTGATCTTGATTGTAATTATCACATTATGTACGTTTATCTTAGAGCAGATTGATGGGCATTTGGTTTGGTTTCCTAATGCATAGCAGTGGTAAAACTTTAAAATCTAGTAAATTATTTTTATATTTTCAAATGTCGTATTTTACTGTACGTCTAATAAACAAAGCACTTACAAATCCCCGACTGGAAACAGGCTTCAATTAAATTGATTAGCAATACATTTACGCAACTCCATATCCACTACAAAGGTTCAGTGAAGCGCAAGGCGGGTACACCTTGTATGGGATGCCACATGCAAATGAACCGGACATGTACTCACAGGATCACACAACAAAACAATTCGATTAACCATAATTTTGGGATTGCATTAGAAAATCACACTTCCTGAAGGAATCCCACAATGAAATATGCAAACTCCAAACACACAGAGGGTTGGTTAGTCTTAAAGACATTAGGTGACATTTAGGTACAAGTTGTGGAATGGGTAGTAAAGAAATTTAAACTAACCTGGTCTGTGGCCTGTACTACGAAGTGAGGTTACTCGGATTTAAGGTACCACAGTTTAGATGGTCTTCCTTAAATCCGGCAAGTTACCCCGATAAGCCAGTAACCTCGCTTCGTAGTACAGACCACTGCTCTGGAATGTTTAGCAGAAGCATCACATGGTTTTATATCACAGTTTAAAGTCCATCCATGCATCCATTCAGCACCACTTATCCAGGTCTGGGTTGTGGGGACAGCAGTCTGACCAAATATGCCCAGAGCTACCTCCTATAACTTCTCTGGGGAAATACCAAGGCATTCCCAGACCAGTCGAGAGACATAAGCTCTCCAGCATGCCATGGGTCTGCTCTGGGGTCTTCTGTTGGCTGGACATGCCCAAAGCACCTCCCCAAGGAGGCGTCCATGCGGCATTAAACATGCCCAAACCATCTCAGCTGGCTCTTTTCGATGCGGAGGAGCAGCGGCTCTAATTTAAGCCCCTTCCGAATGTCCGTGGTTCTCACCTTCAGACTCTGACATGTAACATTTAACGTGATACATCGTTAGCAAGGCATTTCAGCCAAGCAATCAAACATTATTAACCCATCATCACCTTTATTGACATTTCTTTTTAATCAGTTTTTCATGTTATTATGCGAAACATACTGGTCTTTACATGTATAGATGCAATGTTTACAAGCAGTTTTCAGAACAGCCACACGGGTGAAGCTATTGTCTCAAAAATGTTACTGAAGCCCCGTACTAAACATACTCGGCATATTTACGCAGTGCTGCCAGTGGATCGAAATGTACCTATTGTCTGCTATAACAGCGTACATTTCACCAGCGGAGCAACCGTCTATAAATAAATGTTATATAGGCCTAATAAAAATTATAACGCGAAACCCATATTGTTCCGAATTATTTAACTATCAATACATAACTAGTATTATGTCCGTAAATACCTGCAGGACGTTTGAAAAGATAAGCATTGGAATATAAATAATTACAACCAATTGTAAACTTTACAAATCGTTTTGTATGATTTAAAATAATGAAAAATAAAGGCTCAGTGAAAAGGACTGTGGCCTGCACTACGAAGCGGGGTTGATGGCGTATCGGGATAACTTGTCGGGTTTAAGGTACCACAGTTTAAATGGACTTCATATTCGTTCACTTACGTTTTGGCCAGACTACCTTAAATCCGACAAGTTACCCTGATAAGCCAGTGACCCTGCTTCGTACTACAGACCACTGGTATGAGAACAACATAAACAAAGGAAACTGTACAGAACTAACTAGGCAACGGAGTGCACAAAATATATTTTCTCGTGCCATGAAATGCTGGAATAATTACAATTTCAGTAAATGTTTACTACTATTTCTTGTAATGTATTTAAAGATGTAGGTTTTGTAATACTGTCCAACTCACACTTTTACGGATTCCAAACATTTGCCTTCTCCCTGCTTCCTCTGTTAGGCCTGCCCCCTGTGAAAGTGACTGACACGGACCTGACGTAAATTCCGTCGACGTGTTATTTCCGGTCGAGAGAGTGACGTGGAAGTGGGATTTGTACGTGGAAGCAGAGGTAGCGCTTCAGCAACAATGATCAAGAAATTTGATAAAAAGGACGAGGAGTCTGGTAAGATATACTTTATTTTAAAGTAAAATACAACCATGATTGTAGAAAGCAAACCCATAATAGGACTAAATAAATTTTATATGATCTGTCAGTTATCCGCTTACTGTAGGCCTCGTTTAGCTATAGCTATATCGTGTACTGGTTTAAGGAATAACTAGTATTTTTTTATTATTTATTTTAAAACATAAATGAATACCATTAGTCTAGAGCAACTGATATTGATATTTAACGAATTTAGACTAGAAGCAAATCTCACTGTAATACTAATAATTGCTGGTCTAATTTAACTCATGCGTTCTTCATGGAATTGCAAATATCAATAATAGTAATGTCTAAAATGTCATGGATTATTTAAAACATAAAGATATGCCTGTCAAAACTAACTTGATGCTCGTCATATGGTTCTTGTCATTGCATGATTTTTATGCTCTGAAATGCATAGCTGAATATGTCTGAGAGACATATGTGTGAGAGACTATGTATGGGTAGCGAATGTACTGAGTTAGTTACTTTTGTAGCATTTGCTACAAGCCTGAATCTTAATTTTGTAAAGGCTTTTTCCCAGAATTTCGATTTTATTCTTAGTGTTTTTTTCCCCTCAAAGGAAGCGATTTCGTTATTTTACGTATTTGCACTTCTAAGCTACTTCACAATTTTGCCTTGAAACAGGAAGTGGATCGAACCCCTTTCAGCACCTGGAGAAAAGTGCGGTATTACAAGAGGTATGTATTCTCATGTTTGTAATAATGGAGAAGTGCATCCTAGCTGTGTTCAACTTCGTAGTGAAAAATTGAGAGGATATAGCATCTGGCAGTTTGATTCTTCTGCAGAAGTTGCATGCTCTTGTTGTGCTGTCAGTCTGACATTTCAGGTGCCCCTAATACTCCAGGACTTTCTCTGTATGATATTTATAACTTACTGATTTGCTGTTCTCAGGCTCGCATTTTTAATGAGACCCCAATTAACCCACGACGATGTCTGCACATCCTCACCAAAATCATATATCTTCTCAACCAGGTGAGGTTTTCCTAAAACTTCTGCTCCCAGGCGTTCCATCGCTTCCTTGTGGGATTGCTCAGCCCATAACAGAATGTATGGAAATTAGAGATGAACTGAATGCATCAGCGAAAAAACATTATCGGCCAGTACAGCAACAATCGGCCATTGACCGATGGTTAAAAGTGAGCTGATGTCTGCTGCTGGTGAGCCCCTTTAAAATGGTGGACCATGGTGATTGAGAATCACCACATACTAAACAGTCAGGAAGATGTTTGCTGACTGGAATTACTTTAATATTTGTGAAAGTAATGTTAGAAATGCATTTTCCAAACATTATTCTGTAAAAAATTTTATGAGGAGAATCTACTAGTAACAATTAACACAACAGATTTGGTTGCTCAGCTCAAGGTCAGAGAGAGAAAGCGTATGAAGAGCAATGGAGAAAATTCAATTTAGATTGTGCAAAATCAAGATATTGCTTGGAATATTATCTGACTTGATGATCAGCCCTTCTCTGTAATGGAGGGCACCGTCTTTCAGCCATTAATAACATAATACTTGAAATGTGTACCCAAAAACAGCATCATATTAAGTCAACTAATTGCGGATAGTGGGTGGCATCAGAACAAATGAAAAGGTTAGCCTTAGGGGCCCAACACTGGTGGAGCGCCAAAACGGTGATCACTGCATGATGTCATGAACAATGTCGATTCTGTCGATTACGTTTGAAGATAAATTTATGCCGTCTACTGTTGTATGTGTGTAATCACTTACATTTTAAATTCTAGTCTTTGAGTATAAGATGTCCCCAGTTAATTAGTTGTAATTTTTCAATATGATATATAAAATGTATAGAGTATAAAAGTATAGTATTCTAAGATTTCATTATAATTCATTGTATTGCCAGAGTTGGTATTTATTGTACCAAAAAATACTTACTCTTTGATTTTTCATATTTTTGGAATGTAATTTTATTTATTAATTTGTTTGGGTGGTGAGTCTTTTTAAACTTATTTAAGGAGAACCTCCTCCAACAGTCTGTATCAATATTAAAAAAAATTGGCAATCACCATTGGCCAAACATTTCCTTAACCGTGCATCGCTCATGTAAAATGCTAAAGACTTGAGAAATTTAATTGTGACTGAATGAGCCGTGATATTTATGATTTTGCAAAGAGCCTCTTGCATGGAATTTTTAAATTCGAATTCTTTCTTTGATGTGTGTCTCAGGGTGAGCATTTTGGGACCACAGAGGCTACTGAAGCCTTCTTCGCGATGACCCGGCTTTTCCAGTCCAACGACGTAAGCACTTTAGATTTCTGCATCATTGTCGTTCTTTGTGTCCCTCAATATCGTATGAAATTGTTACTCACAGTTAACTGTTATGTAAAGAGTAAAGCTGGGTTTGTCTGCATAACACACCATAATGCCTTTTTCTCCCATTATCATCACTGACGGCCGTTTCAGTACATTTATAATCTAAAGGCAGACAGGTATGCTGGTATGTCTTAGGAGAGATGCATTGCAAGCCGGGTCTCATGGGATGGACCTTTGCAGTTACAGGACTACTCAAACTCTTTATCAAAAGTAAATTCCTCTATTGCGAGTCACAGCTGCTCCTTGTTGACTAGTTATTACTTTTCGTAGTTCTTCACATGAATACAATGGGCTGGTTACAGTTTACACGTTAATGGTATATTCACTGGCTTAACCACTCAATATGAATACTTTTTCCATATCGTTAAGTTGTTTATTAAAATTCAGTTGCCTCTGAGGGTGATTTTTTTTTTTTTTTTTGTCTGATTTTTACCGTAACTTTCAGGGTGCAAATTCCTTTTCCTTTCTGCCTCCCTCACCCTCACACAGCAGATGCTTGACTAGGGTTGAAAGACACTCAGTTTTCAAACTCAGTGGTATGTCTTTTTATAATCTCATGATAGACAATATTATCGTTTACATTAGTAAAAAAAAAAAAAATCAATATTTGGCTACAAGGCGGCTTTTAGCTCCCGTCACTCCTAGCTGCCAGTGAAAGTACAATTAGCAATACCCGATAACAAGCAACTAAACCAATACTTATCTGTTATGTATCTTTTTCAGTGTTAATAATAATAATAATAGGAGGTTTAGTAACCAAGTGTGATTTTTCAGTTAAAAACATGAAAATAATGAGGACTTAACAAAAAGCTGGTTTTGTTATGGCTACTTCCAGTTCTGTACACATTTTATTTTAGTAATTTGATATGGCAGTTTTCGCAAAGTACTTGTGGTTTGGGACCTCATACTGACGGTCAAACGTATCGAGCATGTCTTTGAATC
This sequence comes from Mormyrus lacerda, assembly GCA_015163995.2. Classification (NCBI taxonomy): domain Eukaryota; kingdom Metazoa; phylum Chordata; class Actinopteri; order Osteoglossiformes; family Mormyridae; genus Mormyrus; species Mormyrus lacerda. Next base: position 29,765,859 of record JAABNX020000070.1, read on the forward strand.
GATTGTACAAGTTTAAACACACCATTTTCTTTGCGTATCTTGTGATTGCATTTGTGTGGCCATACACAAGCAATCCACATCTGATACTTACTCATTTAGTATGGCAGTCTCTAAAGATCCTCTCCTTTTTCGTGTTAAATCTATTTGTATGATCAATCACACGACAGCTCTTACCCATTTTAGATGTGTCTCAGAAATGCTTAAAACAAAATGTACAAATGAGGTGGAACTGTACATTGTTTCTAGTGGCCTAATTATTTTTTTTTCATCTATTTACCAGTTTTAAAATATTAATATAAAAAGTATAAATATTATATTAAATTTAAAAAGATTTCTTGTATTGTAATCCGTATCGGTACTTGCAGTTGTGTATCGGAATTGGATCAGAACTGAGAAAATGTGGATTGGCCCATCCCTAACTGATACTGCTGTGTTTTATCTTGGAATATGCTATTTTGTTCTGGGGTAAGTTTTTTTTTTCAGTACATGTCAGGGTTTTTAAATTTATTGTCTGTATCTGTCGCTGCAGCAAACACTGCGTCGGATGTGCTACCTGACCATAAAGGAGATGGCCAACATTTCCGAGGATGTCATCATTGTCACTAGCAGGTACTGATTAGTCTCTTCTGATTCCACCATTGCCTCTCATGGGGTTTGAACTTATGATCAGAAGGTTCCAGGTTGAAAACCTAGAGATTTTCTAGTGTGTTGCATGTCATCTCTCAAAAAGTCAAATATGTCCTCTTTGACTAATAAATAATTGTAATAGGCTCTCATAACCCCCTTCTGTTCCTTTTCAGCCTGACCAAGGACATGACTGGAAAGGAGGACGTGTACAGAGGTCCGGCCATCAGGGCTCTCTGCCGGATCACAGATGTGAGATGTTCCCCTCTCTTACAACAACAAGTTTTTATGTTGTCATTCTCTAATATGGCTGCCATATATTTGCTGTATACACTATTGACTTAGCTTAGGATATCTCTTGCTTAGTCAAACTAAATATTGTATTAATACTTGTATTAATAAAATAATAGATTTTTTTATCATGTTTTGTTCTACATAATTAGGGCTTAATTGCAAAAAGAATATGATTTTTTTGGTTCTGTAGGTTGTGGGTTTTTGTATTACAACATTTTGACTATGTACAGAAAAATCAAGTTTTTCTTCTGTAGTTCACCCTTTTTTGGGAACAGTTTTTGGGAGCAAGTAGAATTGAATAGTGATACTAGAGTAGTGATACAAACGGATGCAGGGGAGAGCAAGCTTGGAGGTCACAGGGTAGGATTAGTCAGTGTGCAGCACCCTTGGAGTTGGGGGTTAAGGACCTTGTTCAAGGGGTCATGAACATGTGACTGTTCTGCCGCAGCTTGGGTTTGAACCTTTGACCTTCTCGTTTCAGGCATAAAGGCCCAGCCTGCTGAGCCACACAGCCCACGTGTATGGTCTGCATAGATGCAGTTACTGCGTGATTCTAATTTAATTGTGTGGTTTCTTCCTGTAGACCACCATGCTGCAAGCCATAGAGAGGTACATGAAGCAGGCTATTGTGGACAAGGTCCCTAGTGTCTCCAGTTCAGCTCTAGTCTCCTCATTGGTGAGTCAGAGTTGTTTACGTTGACCATAGGTGTGTTGTTTGTGTGTGTATTCTAAGCTAGCGTCTGTGTGTGTACAGCACATGGTGCGGATGAGTTATGACGTGGTCAAGCGCTGGGTGAATGAAGCACAGGAAGCTGCCTCCAGTGACAACATCATGGTTCAGGTGGGCAGAACTTCCCTTCATACCTTTCTCTAGACTGCTTTTATTATCGGTGCCCATAACAACTTCAGTCTACAGTAGACAAAATGGATTTGTGTGATGCTCTTCAGTTCTCTAGCAATATCCCTCTGACCTCTAGTACCATGCCTTGGGCTTGCTGTACCACCTGCGGAAGAACGACCGCCTAGCTGTCTCCAAGATGCTTAATAAATTCACCAAGTCCGGCCTTAAGTCTCCATTTGCCTATTGCATGCTCATCCGAATCGCCAGCCGGCTGCTGGAGGAAACTGACGGAGGGTAGGTGTCAGTCTGTGTCTGCGTGTATGCACACTCACGCACGCACACCTCAGCTGAGCTCATCAGAACGACTCCTGTGTCATTAGGCATGACAGCCCCCTGTTCGACTTTATCGAGAGCTGTCTGAGGAACAAGCACGAGATGGTGGTCTATGAGGCTGCCTCCGCAATTGTGCACATGCCCAACTGCACAGCTCGGGAGCTGGCGCCAGCTGTGTCAGGTGAGTGAGCTAGAGAACCACCTCTGTGTGTTTATGCACGTGTGCCTTTATGTCGTGTAACTCTTTATGTTCCTCACCAGTTCTCCAGCTATTCTGCAGCTCCCCCAAAGCAGCTCTGAGATATGCTGCTGTCAGGACCCTAAACAAGGTCAGTCACATGACAGGAAGTTGGGTTAATGTTTGATTTGATGCTGATCTTTGTGAATTGATTCTACAATGTAAACCTAAAATTGAGTGGTTAGTCGTGGCGTGGCATCTTCTTTTTACGTTATCATCATAGAGGGTTCGTATAGTCATGAAAATCTTGGAAAAATCATGAAAATAAGAGATCATGGTTTCCAGACCTGGAAAAGTTATGGATAAATGTATGACGATTTAAAGCGGCTGAAGTGGACGATGAATCGCTACTTTAGGAGTACCTCACGGTACTTTACTTAACAGAAAACGTGGTGTAACATTTCATTTGATTTGACGATGTCAGCTCGACATCAGATGTCACTGCGTATTCATGTCGACGTCGTACGTTTGTTTTTGGTTTTGACGGAACGTGAGATGTCGAGCGAATTTGAAACGGAGGACATACCCCCCCGATCGTAAAGCAGCCGTATGGAGCATATTAGCTTTCCGGTAATTACAAACGAAAACAGCTAGAAAAGCACAGACAAGATACAAAATACGTGCAAACATTGTAAAAGACAAACAGAAATAGTAAAAGTCAGTTTTTTTTGAAAACTACGTTTTTTTAATCAGCATTCACAATATAACCCCTTCTCTCTCAAACTGTTTTGAAGATATTCATTTTGAACTGCAAATGCCTCAAAAACGCTTAAAACAAGCCGTACAAACGAGGTGGAACAGTACGTTAGGTATATTCGTAGTAGCCTAATTAAATATTTTTCGTCATTTTTTTCCATCTGTATTTACTAGCTTAAATTTTAATATATAAAGTATAAGAAAGTAAAAAGTGCTCTTGTATCTGTATCGGCTGTGTATCGGAATCAAATCGGAACTGAAAAAATGTGGATCGGGCCATCCCTAATAAATATAATTGAGTTCAAATAAAATGATCGTGATTATCTTGTAATAAAAAATGTCTATGTGGTCACCAGAAATTTGTGACGTCAAAATCGGGTCACAGGTTAAAAAAGGTTCCCAACCACTGCCCTAGTAATTGTGACATTGTAGATGGATAAGCGTGTATAAAGGATAGAGATGTCATGTGACAATGATCACATAATTTAGACACTTCCTGAATGGGTTGAACAAAAAAATCTTTCTTTGAATCGATTCGTGGAAATTTAGCTTGAAGTCCTGGAGATGTCGTCATCAATTTGCTAATCGAAAAGTGTATGAATCCGGATTATACCTTGCGGATCTCTCCAGGTGGCAATGAAGCACCCTTCTGCAGTGACTGCTTGCAACCTGGACCTGGAGAACCTAATCACCGATTCAAACCGCAGCATTGCCACACTGGCTATTACCACGCTGTTGAAGACGGGCAGTGAAAGCAGCGTGGACCGCCTCATGAAACAGATCTCCTCCTTTGTATCCGAGATCTCCGATGAGTTTAAGGTGACTTCTGTTTCTTGACCTGCCCCTGCTACCTCCTTTAAGAATGTGTCCCTAAAGCAACTCTGAGGTATTCAAAGTGGATCAATGTCGAAAATGCATCTTTCAGTGTAATTTACCAGGCGACATTATCTTATTCAATCAAATAAAGCCTTAAGGCTCCTTTTTGGATTTTTGACTTGACGTGTCTTGGAATTCAGTAACTGTTTGTGGGCACTAATGTGTTTGCTTTACATTCACTTTGCAGGTGGTTGTGGTGCAGGCCATCAGCGCACTTTGTCAGAAGTACCCCAGAAAGCACAGTGTCATGATGAACTTCCTGTCCAACATGCTGAGAGACGATGTGAGTTTATGACTAAACAACTGGATGCATCCGATGTGAGCGGCAGCCTTGTATTTAGAATTTGTGTATGACAGGGTGGGTTCGAGTACAAACGGGCCATCGTGGACTGCATCATCAGCATCATCGAGGAAAACCCAGAGAGCAAAGAGACTGGGCTGGCGCATCTCTGCGAGTTCATTGAGGATTGTGAGCACACTGTGCTGGCCACCAAGATCCTGCACCTTCTGGGCCGGGAGGGACCCCGCACACCTTCACCCTCTAAGTACATCCGCTTCATCTTCAACCGTGTCGTGTTGGAGAGCGAGGCCGTACGTGCCGGTGAGTAGCGCTACCCCTCATGTGGCACCTTGTGTCCAAAAAGCCCAGGTCAGGCTGTTGGTGCCATCTTGCCATTGTACTGTGTTGCTATTCTCTGTGCCTAGATATCTGGAAAATGTGCCTAACATCACTCCATTTCCTCTCCCAGCTGCGGTCAGTGCTCTGGCAAAGTTTGGAGCCCAGAACGATGACCTACTTCCAAGCGTGTTGGTGCTCATGCAGAGGTAGATTTGATTTCTGCAGGGGCTCTCTTGTAATCCGTTTACCACAGGAACTTGCATAGAAATTCAGTGAAATCAACTGAAAGGGGCCCTGTTGTGCTTTTCCGGTTTTGTTGTATAGCCGTTTCTGCATGTTAACGGTCTGCAAAGTCTTAAAGCCAAAGGGAGTAGCCACAGAAACCACTCTTGGGGAAGACGGTGGTGCAGGAGGTAGTGCTATCGTTCGGCAACCAGAGGGTTGCAGGTTCGTGGCCTGATTCCTCCTGACCCCATCAAAGTGTCCTTGAACAACCTCTAATTACTCCCGGTGAGCAGGTTGGCGCTTTGCATGGCAGCCTCCGCCACCAGTGTGTGAATGTGAGTGTGCATGGGTGAATGTGAGGCATGTATTGTAAAGTGCTTTGAGTACTCGTAAGAGTAGAGAAGCACTATATAAATGCAGTCCATTTACCATTTCTCTATTCTGATTGAAACATCTCCCTGTCAACAGCCTTTACTTCCATGACGTGGTTAGGTTACCTTAAGGTTAACAAAATCCTTATTGACCACCTACCTGCAATAATTTGCCTACAGTCAACAAGATGGGCGGAAAGCTGACCAATCAGATCACACTGGGCTCATGGGGGATGGGACTTAAAGGTCTAACGTAGAAATTTCAGACAGAGGGAGGGTAGCGCTGTACGTGTGTTTGGAACATTGAAGCATGTAAATATATTCCAGAGGACTCCAAAAATAAAATTATGAACAGTGAAAATTAGCATAATAGGACCCCTTTAAATGCTGAGGTAGAGCAGTCAGGGGAACACATGGGTTTGTGCTTGACACCGATCCAGGATATTACCTCCTTATTAGTCACACTTGTGTTAGTGTTGTGTTGTTAAACTTTAGATTTTATTTTGTTATTATTGCTACAGTGAAATGAAGAGCTTGGAATCTTTACTCACTTCTGTACATTTTGTAATTAGCATATTCAAAGTTTTGATTTTTCGCAGGTGTATGATGGACAGTGATGACGAGGTGCGTGACAGGGCCACCTTCTACATGAATGTCTTGCAGCAAAAGCAGAAAGCACTAAATGCTGCCTATATCTTCAATGGTAAGGCCATCAAAAAATACTCTAGATTAGTGTTTCCCAACCTAGTCATAGGGCAACCCAGGACAGTCCACGTTTTTGCTCCTCCCCCAGCTCCCAGCCAATCAGGAACACCAAATACCTGGTACAGGTACGCTGGAGCGGAGAGGAAGCAAAAACAAGGACTGTCCGGGGTTCCCCGAGGACAGGGTTGGGAAACACTGCTTTAGATAAGTGGTGGGCGATATGGTCAGAATGTCGTATCACTGTGTTTTTGTTTAGAATCATGATCCACGGTATAAATTATGATTTTTGTTTACAAACAAACGAAATCTGAGTGTGTGTAATGTTTTCTTACAAGATACTCTTTGTAGCAGGGGTGGATGGTATACCGGTGTCAGTTATAAATACATTTTATTTTCTTCAAAGCTTCAGTGGTAATCTGAATAATTCTCCTTATATAGTATACGTAACCAGTTTATCTGTGTACTAAATGAATTTTCTATTAGACACTCTGACGCAAAGTCAAGACTGAAAAATTCACAAATTCAAAATAAACATTAAAAAAATATAAAAAATAAAATAAAAAAACTTTTATCTTTTCATTTTCAAGTTCATAGCGTGCAACATATATGTTAATTGGAGCAGAGTTGGCAGAGCTATGGATGACTGCTCAGTACGTTTGTTGATTCCTTTGTCCTTTTTCCTCACGCACCGTCACCCGACCTAATCCATACTTCCGCCTCCTTGCTGCTCCTATTAACATATATTTTACTTTAAAATATATATTAACTTTAAAATACCTCTCATACGTTTTCCATACCAATGAACGTCAAACTCCTTTAACCTCCAAGCAAGACGTATTTCGGTATATGCAGCCCTTTGGTTTGCGTTAATGTACCATTTATGTTAACAGCAATGAATCTAACACCCTCAACCGAAAAATCATAATGTTCCTCAAAGAGTGGCTGCTCTTTCCTGAAATCATAAAGCTTAAAAGTTTTCAAACGCAGTATTTTATAAAATGTTGCATGAATAGACGTAGCATGTTGGTGATTTTATATTTGTCAAAATTTGCGTTTCTTAACAATCATAAAAAGTAATATAATTTTTTATGCAACTCAAATCTGGTGAAACAAAAAACCACACATTTTCAGGGTTTCCAACTCTCATGCATCCAGCGTGACACACTTTCAGACTCGCGTTCACACAAGAAATTTTATGGCAAACACATATTATTCCATTATAAACCTAAAATTTGCGACATCAGAAGCATTGGAGTAGCTTGCAAACCCTACAGACTATTTCAGTAAAAAAGTTGTGTTTGAAAAGTATAAGTACAGATGAGCATCATTTCGGTCAATAACTACATTTCTGAGTTCTCTACAGCAAATACAAACAATAGATAAATCTGATTGTGCTGCTGTCTGTTGCAAATTAGAATCGAAACAATTACGATAGGGACAGTAAATGAACCTTTATATTTAAAATGTTTAGTTGTGTGGGCAGTAACTGGGCCTTGTTGGAAAGGTTGAGAATCCTTGCTGTAGATGCTACTCTTTATGACAATTTATGAGTGTTTTTTTGTTTATTTTTTCCCTTTTCTTGACGTTTGTGGGTTATTTCATCACCTTAGGTCTCTCTGTATCTGTGTGATGGTGGGATATTTTATGGCCCTAGGTCTCTCAGTGTCTGTACCTGGTCTTGAGAAGTCCCTTCACCAGTATACCCTGGAACCATCTGAAAAGCCATTTGACATGAAAACTGTTCCCCTGGCTACCACGCCGGTCACAGAGCAGAAGACGGGTATAGTCAGCTTACTCATTTACCTTTACTTAAATGTTTTACTGCTTTGTTAAAAGTGTTTTACTCATAACTAGTATGCTGTGGTTTTCAGATTTTTATGTATTTTCCTTAAAACAAGTGTATTACCAATGACCTTGCTGTACCTAGTCTGACTTGGCAGGATGATATCTTCTCCTCTTTCAGAGTTGGCTCCCGTGGCCTCCAGCAAGCTGCCTGAGAAGCTGGCTCCTTCCCGTCAGGATATCTACCAAGGTATGATCACCTCAACTTGGCTTTTTTCTTAGGTTCCCTTCCAAAATAGGTACCTTGAAATGCTCTACATTTACATTTGTGAACACACAGTACACTGCAAACATTTAAAGACCACTAGACTTGGGAGGAGTGTATCAGAAACCTCTTATGCCCACCCTTCATGAGCATGCTAACCATAAAAGTTCAAATGTCTAAATATCAACTGGATGTAGGTTCTGTTGCTCTGATCCTGGTCCAGTGTGATCTCCACAGATATCACTAAGACCTGTTAGCTATGGCTTTCTGTCACGAGGTGGAAAGGAACATGTTAAGTGGCACCAAGAACATTATGTAGTGTGCGCAACTACGCTAAAATAGCTATGATTTAAAGACTGGGTTGCACAGGGACGTCCTTTATATCTGTAGACGAGCTGGTTTTGGGGCTGTGTAATCACTGAACTATAGTTATATTTATTTTTGCATAATGCAGGACTTGAACGCTACATTTTGAATCACATACAATAATATGTGTCTTTATCACGTCATGAAGTATCCGAGAAGCGTACCAGGTCCTCATCCTGCACAGAAAGGCATTCACTTACCTTAACTTTGGCTGCAAGCAACAGCCGTTCTCAGGAAGTTCCTGTGTTGCTTGGGTATTGTGACTCTGTTTGTTTGTGCTTAGAATTCTGGAGGATTTTTCAACAAATCAGTGTTGAATACATTCATTTTTACTTCGAGTAAGTAATAGACTGCTCCAGGGATCAATGGGAATTTTCTCTTGTACTTGTTCTTGGATAAGGTCATTATCCATATGTGAACAGTAACAGCTAAAGAGAAGAACGTGCATGCAGCTAAACAGGCATGCAAGTAATTCATCAGTAGTGCTATGACTAATCACCCAATTTGTTCAGTTGTTCCTTCGTCTCGTAGAAGGTCAGTATCTAGTGCCGTAGCACGACCCTTTTCATCTTCATGACCTTCCTTTGGGGCAGCATGTGGCTCAGTGGGCTAAGCCTGTGCGGCTATAATCACAAGGTCGCAGGTTCAAACCCAGCCTCAGCACATCTGCGGCTCCTTGAGCAAGGCCCCACCAGGTGGCTGCCCTTCACGGACAGCTTACTCTACAAAGACCAAGTTGAGGGAGGCGTAAAAAGAATTTCCTCGCGGGGATCAATAAAGTTCAATTATTTATTCATTTAGTTTAATTTCTGGACTAGCAGCAGAGAACACTCTATCCAGTTACATATTCCAACACAGCATGCAGGGTCATCAACTGTCACCGTTCTCACAATGTTTCCTTCTGGCCTTTGCAGAACAGCTGGCTGCTATTCCAGAGTTTCAGGGCCTTGGCCCTCTCTTCAAGTCCTCAGAGCCTGTGCAGCTCACAGAGGCAGAGACAGAGTATGTGGTACGATGCATAAAACATACCTTTGCCAATCACATGGTCTTCCAGGTAAGCCTCTTGCACTCTTTATATTCTTTATACTTCCATATCTAGTACATTAATCAGGTGGCTTGTACCAAGACAGAGCAAAAAGTTGTGAGTTTCAAGACTTAAGATGCAAAGAAGAAATAAATGTTGAGTTGACTGGATACTGTTAATGTCTTAACTTGGCTTTCAGCTGCACTTAGTTGTGTTGCTGTAATCTGTCTTCCAGAGCTCAATCTTTTCGCATTTTTTTTTTACTGACTGTCTTTTAGTTCGACTGCACAAACACGTTAAACGACCAGCTCCTGCAGAAGGTGGTGGTACAGATGGAGCCGTCCGAGGCATATGAAGTTGTACAGTACGTCCCGGCAGCCAGTCTGCCTTACAGTCAGCCAGGCTCCTGCTACAGCCTGGTCCGCCTGCCAGAGGATGACCCCACAGCAGGTTGGTCTCACATACAGCTGCAGGACTTGACTTGTCTCCTGTTGAGGGTTATCTGCTGTTGACTTTCCGTTCTGTCTGCCAGTTTCCTGCACCTTTAGCTGTACCATGAAATACTTGGTGCGGGACTGTGATCCCAACACAGGCGAACCAGATGACGACGGCTATGACGACGAATATGTGGTATGATGTTTGTTTTATCCACGATGTTCATGAATGTATGTAGTTTATGCCCAATGGTATTCCCTGGTTATATCTTCTTTATGTAACACTCAGCTTCTGTAATATTTAACAAAGGCAGTGGATGGGAATCTGCACGTTCATACTTTCTGATTTGTGGTTTCAAGCAAGGAGGAAGCCTATTAATTTCACAGCATCACAGCCGTAATGTACTATTGTACACTTTCCATAGTGCGCTAGCTTGCTAATGTAAATGTGCAGACATAAATACTGTAATATTATCTTGCATGATAGAGGTTCCTTCATACTGATCCCCCACCCCTTCCCTCCGGTTGGTAGCTGGAAGATCTGGAGGTAACAGTAGCAGACCACATACAGAAAGTGCTCAAGCCCAATTTTGCTGCAGCGTGGGAGGAGGTGGGCGACGAATTTGAGAAGGAGGAGACTTTCGCTCTTGCTTCTGTCAGAACACTTGAAGGTAATTCTGTGCGTTCATTAAAAAAGAAACTGTCTGATGGGAATAGTAAGAGCACCAGATTGGCTATACACTCATTCATCTGCTTAACCTGTAGAAGTCTCTGACTAATGCTTTTCCAAACCCACAGAGGCTGTCAACAACATTGTCAGCTTCCTGGGCATGCAGCCTTGTGAGCGGTCTGACAAGGTCCCTGAGAATAAGAATTCCCACATCCTGTTCCTTGCAGGTGAGGCACTTAGGCGTTTTGTTTGGGCGACATAGAATATGGTCATTAGTGTCCTGCATTGACCTTGAAATGGGTAAGAGCAATAGGAAACACTTTGTATGGATACTATCATGTTAGCCCATGTTAATGTTCAATTCATGTCTGGTTTGAGTCCTGAACTTGTGTGTACAGCATAGGTTCTGGGTTTCCCCACATGTGGTGGTTTTTGGTAAACTCTTTGTTAAGTATGTGTAATTGGGAAACTGAATTCTGACCAAAAAGCAAAACTGACCTGTATGTTCCACCGTGGGTCATGGGGACCCAGTTGAGCTGTTTTAGGTTTTCCAACTGCTAGACTTTGAGCGACTTTTCACGGTCTGTGTCGACATCTAGTGGTCAAA
>JAABNX020000070.1:29786970-29800223 GCA_015163995.2 Mormyrus lacerda
GGGAAACCGTAATCATGTTTGTGGCAGCTCTAAAAAAGCTAGCAGAGCACTGTGAGTTCAACGAGGTGCTGAACGACTTGTTTGTGGGCTGAGGAGTCAAGCCATTCAAAATTCTCCGAAGGGGCGTTGATTTTGGAAAAAGTTATTGATATTAGTGTGTCCACTATTAGTGTGTGGAGTTAGCTGCTAAAGAGGCTCATCAATGGGACATTACACACAGTCTCCACTGAAGTAAAGAGTTTGCAGAGAAAATGCTACAGATGTGACAAAACAAGGCATGACAAGACCGAGTATTGGAGTAAATCGTAAAAGCAAAAGAGCGGACGATAAACCGAAACACTTTAATAAAACAAAATATAACAACAAAACAGGATGTTCAGTGTTTAATGTGCAAACAGATGAGCCATAAATTGGACACGGCAGCTCTTCAGATGAGGCTAACGTGTATGTGTTATCAATTGTGGATGATGCTGAGGGGTATTGGGTAATCCCGCTGTTGAATGGGAATGCGGTGCGGTATGGAAATCAATACTGGTGCAGCAGTTTCCATAGTTTCTAAAACTGTTTATAAAAAAAAAAAAAACTATGCCATCTGCTGTTACAGCCGTCCAAGCTTATCCTGAAGACCTATACAGGCGGACCGGTGCCAACCAAGGGAGTGATAGAAGTCACTGTACAGATAAATAGACAGACTGCAAAGCTGCTGTTATATGTGGTGGAAGGGAATTTTCCATCACTGCTGGGGTGCTCATGGCTGGAGAAAATGGCACTGGACTGGCCAGCCATCCGTAGTCTGGAAAAAAGGACACACATCTCTCAATGGTACTGAGCAAATATAATGAGCTGTTTAAAGAGGAACTAGGTAATATGAAAGATATCAAGGTTATACTGAATGTTAAATCAGGTAGCATACCTAAGTTCTTGAGAGACAGACCAGTCCCCTATGCAACAAGGCCAAAGGTGGAGGCAGAGCTGGAATCCTTGGTTAAAAGTGGAGTGTTACAGCCTGTCAGAGTGATTGGGCGACATTAATTGTACCGGTTCAAAAAAAAGATGGCTCTGTAAGGATTTGCGGCGATTTCAAAGTCACCATAAACCCAGTGTTAGAGACTGAACAATATCCCTTGCCCCACATTGACGATTTGTTTGCGGGTTTAGCAGAGGGAAAAAGATTCAGTAAAATTGACCCTACCCAAGCCTACCTTTAGGTGCCTGTCGATGAGAAATCCAAAGAGCTGCTCAGAATAGTCACACACAAGGGACTCTTCAGATACTGCAGGTTACCATTTGGGATATCATCAGCCCCAGTACTGTTCCAACGTGCCATGGACCAGGTATTGGGCGGATTACTCACTGTTCAATGCTATCTGGACGACATACTTGTCACAGGGAAGAATGAGGATGAGCACTTGGGAAACCTGGATGCCACCTTGAAGCATTTGAAAGCATATGGACTCAGAGTTCATAAATCCAAGTGTGAAATTTTCCAGGCTTCTGTAGAATATTTGGGACACATAATTGAGTCAGACGGCTTACACAAAGCTCCATCCAAGGTCAAGTGCATTGTAGTGGAACCAGAACCTCAAAATGTGAGTCAGCTACGTTCCTATTTTGGTCTTTGAAATTATTATCATACCGAACTTGTTTTCCATGCTAAAACCACTTAACCAGCTACTCTGTCACAACAAGGCGTGGAAATGGACTGCACAGTGCCATCTCGCTTTCACACAAACCAAAAGGGCATTACTGAGGTCTGACACCCTGACACACTTTGACCCCAAACTCCCATTACAACTCCCCTGTTCTAAAACCGTATATTTCAGAAAGGTGTGAACTCTCAGTACAAGCAGGATGTCTTCTGTGGGGAAACAGAGGGATTATTCCACCAGCCTTAAGAAAAAGACTTCTGAAGCAACTACACATCGGCCATTGTGGAATGGTACGTATGAAAGAGCTTGCCAGAAGCTATTTCTGGTGGCCCGGTTTATATACAGAAATTGAAGAGACCACAAGAACATGCCCATCATGCCAAGCCAACCGGTGTATGCCACAGCCAGCCCCTCTGCATTTGTGGGCCTGGCCAGAGGAGCCGTGGCAGCATGTACACATTACTGTCCAAGCTGGCTCCCTTGAAGATCAAATGTTTCTGGTGGCAGTTGATGCACACAGTAAATGGCCATAGGTATTCATCATGAGATCTTCTACTACCGAGAAAACCATTGAGAAGCTAAGCAAAATGTTCAGCCATTTTGACTCTCTTGAGCAGCTTGTGAGCGATAATAGCCCACAGTTTGTGTCACTGGAGTTTGGAAGGTTTCTCGAGCTGAACGGAGTTCAACACATTCGCACTGCTCCATACCATCTATCCACAAATGGATTAGTTAGAGAGATTCGTTCATAGCTTGAAAAATACTTTAAGGACTTCGCAAGGACAGGGCTCTCTCCGCCAGCAATGAAACAACTTCTTGTTATCCTATAGAAATGTTGCACATTGAATTACAAAAGAGGAACCTGCCACACTTCTGAACAGACAGCTTTGCATGAACCTTACCTGCTGAAACCGCCAAAGACTAAGGAGACGGCGCTCCAGAAACAATTGGCGCAGATTGAGAGACATACATGAACAGCAAGGGAGCGGGTTTTTCATCCAGGTGAACATGTACTAACGCGCACTATAGTCATGAACCAAAATGGGTGCCAGCAACAGTCATGGTGCAGACAGGTCCTGTGCCTTATAAAGTCAAAACCGCAGAGGACATTGTCTAGAAAAGGCATAGCGACCAGCTGCTTCCTGAGTCTAGCCTTCCACAGGAAGCTTCACTAGTGAGCGGTGGCGGGTCCCTTGAGCTGTGTCACCCAACCCTGCACACAGACAACCATGATACATGTGCAGTGGACAATCATTTGGCTGAAGCTACCCCCTTGATTACAGGTAACCCGGAACCATCATTGCCCCCCATAACACCTTTGTCTCCAGCTCCTGTTTCTAGCTATGTGGCATCACCAGATGGTAGTGTGGTCCACCACTACCCCAGAAGAGAACGCCAGCCTCAAGAGCAGTTAGATTTGTAACAGACATACACAGCGGAATGGGGCAGAATAATCCCTAGGGTTATGTCAGGGCTGGGACAGTCCTCCCTTAGTTGGAATTGAGAGATTAATTGTTCCTGTTATTTCTATTTTGCTTAGGCAGCCTATGCCAGTTATTTCGGTCTTGGTAATAGACTGTGCAGTTCTAATATTTGTTGAGTATTCTTTAGGGTGGTTCTTGTAATTTACGTGAGGAGGAGTATGTTGTATCTTATCATAGTTATTGTGTGCACATGCGCAAAGAAGGCTGGAGGCAATATGTGAAAATAGAGCGATAAAGGAACCCACTCGCCAAATTAACGATGACTATAGTCCTTGATTACGACTGCACAAAGAAAGGCTATACATGCACGACGCTGCTGCTGAGACATAACAAGCTCGAGGGCAAGCACCTGGCCTGGCTGAGCATAGCCCAAAGAAATAACAATAGGTTTTCTCTCCTGTGGGCCCACCACCTACAGAAGGAGCCGTGGGGCTCGGGTGCAATGTAGATAGGGTGGCAGTTGAAGGCAGGGGCCTCAACTATCCAATCATCATGCAGGAGGTAGAGAGATACCGACTAGATATAGTCAGGATCACCTCAATGCATGGCTTGGATTCTGGAACTATTCTCTGGACTCTACTCCACTCTGGGGTTGCCCACGGAGAGAGGTGCCAGGTAGAGGTGGGTGTAATTATAGCCCCCCAGTTCAATGCCAGTGCATTAGAGTGCACCCTGGTAGACGAGAGGGTCACCTCCTTTTCACTTCAAGTCCGGGGACGGGCTCGGACTATTGTCTGTGTGTCCATGCCAAACACTAGTTCGGAGTATCTGGCCTTCTTGGAGGTGATGCTGGAAGGCACTTCTTCTGGCGTTCCATTATTTTGCTGGGGGACTTTAATACTCACGTGGGTAATGCCAGTGAAACTTGGAAGGTTGTGACTGGAAGGAATGGCCTGCCTGATTGTAATATGAGCGCAGATCAGTTATTGGACTTCTGTGCTAATCACAGTACTGTATGTCCAGAATGAGCACCATGTTCGAACATAAGGGTATTCATAAGTGCAACTGGCACCAGGGCACCCTAGGCAGCAGTTCAATGATTGATATTATAATTGTATTTTCAGATCTGTGTCTGCATGTTTTGGCACCGCCTGGTAGTGAGTAAGATCCGATGGTGGAAGAGGATGCTCGTTAGACCCGGCAAATCCGAACACAGTTAGTAGTAAGGGTGTGCTGGAAGCATTTGGCAGAGAGCTCTGTCTCTGAGATCTTCAGTTCACACCTCTTGCAAAACTTCCTGAGGGAGTCAGGGGACCTTGGGCCTGAATGGACTAGGTTCGGGGACTCCATTGCTGAGGCGGCAGCGCAGAGCTGTGGCAGTAAGGTTGTTGGTGACAGTGGTAATCCCCGAACCCAGTGATGGAACACTAGTGGTAAAGAGAGCTGTCAGATTGAAGAAGGAGGCTTTCAGGGCTTTCAGGGCTTAGTTAGCTTGTGGGACTCATGAAGCAGCTGACAGGTACCAGCAGGTTAAATGGGAAGCGGCTCTGGCAAACCATCAGGTAACTCAGGAGGGAAAAGCAGGGTTTCACCAATGCCATTTACAGTAGGGATGAAGAACTGTTGACTTCATCTCGGGTTATACTCAGGCGGTGGAAGGAATATTTTGAGGATCCCACCCAGAGTTTGAGATTCACCCAGAGTTCTTCAAAGCTCTGGATATTGTGGGGCTGTCACTGCTAACACAGCTATTCAACATTGCATGGCCGTTGGGGACAGTGCCTTTGGATTGGCAGACTGGGGTAGTGGTAGCTTTTTAGGAAAGGGGACCAGTGGAGGTATTCCAACTTTAGAGTGTTCACATTCCTCAGCCTCCCTGGGAGGGTCTATGCTGGGGTACTGGAAAGGAGGGTCCATCCATTGGTCAAACCTCAGATCCAGGAGGAACAACATGTATTCTGTCCTGGTTGTGATCCTGGATCATCACTTCCCCTACACAAGGATATTGAAGGGTTCATGGGAGTCTGTCCAAACAATTTACATGTGTTTTGGTAGATTTGTAGAAGGCATACGACTGTGTCCTGAGGGGGGTCCTGAGGGGGTTGCTCCAGAGTACGCAGTACTGGGTCCAATGTTGCAGGCCATTAGGTCCCTGTACAAACGGATCAAGAGGTCGCTTTGACTCACCGGCATTAAGTTAGATTCTTTCCCAGTGAGTGCTGAACTTCATCAGAGCTGCCCTTTGTTATCGATTCTGTTCATAACTTTTATGGACAGAATTTCTAGGCGTAGCCAAGGGGTGGAAGGGGTCCAGGTTGGGGGCCTCAGGATCACGTCTTTGATTTTTGCAGATGTTGTAGTCCTGCTGGCGTCATCAGGCAGTGACCTGCAGAATGCACTGGGGCGGTTTGCAGCTGAGCGTGCGGCGGTCAGGATGAGGATCAGCACCTCTAAATCTGAGGCCAAAAAAGTAGAGCTGCTGCTCCTCCACATCAAAAGGAGCGAGTTGAGGTGGTTTGGGCATCTATCTAGGACGCTTCTTGGATGGCTCCCTGGGGAGGTTTTTCGGGCATGTCCAGCTGGGCGGAGGTCCTGAGACAGATGCAGGAAATGCTGGGGAGATTATCTCTCTCAGCACACCTGGGAATCACTTGGTACTCCCCCGGTGGAGCTGGAGGAGGTGGCTGGTGAGAGGGAGGTCTGGGCATCCCTGCTTAGACTGCTAGCCTAACGACCCAATCCCAGATAAGCAGCAGAAAATGGATGGATGGACATTAAAACAACCAATAGTTTAAAGTAAACATTGATTTCAAGTAGTAATAAATTGAGACTGAAATTATTGTTCTAAAACAGCTATGCTGACTGAAAAAGTTAATTTACAAGCAGACTCATTAAGTGCTTTTGAACTAGTAACACCTGTACAGTATTATAAAACACCAAACATTTATGTTTAGTATTCTTTTGGATGCCAATGGCCCCAATTGCAATTAATAGAAAAATGACAAGAACATAACTGAATGAGTGAATCAAAAAATGATGACACTTAACAAAAATGTCTGTGTGGAGGATATGTGCAGATATGTGCAGATATGTCAAACACTGCTTTCCAGTGGACTTTTTTTCAAACCCATACATTTGCAACATTTTTACAGAATTAAGCCAGCCTCACAAGACTTTCTGTGAGCAATGAATATTGAAGGAGGAAATAATCAGACTTATTTGTTATTTTTAAGTGTCATAAAATTCATGCTTTGCTGCATGCATTAGAACAAAAATTAATTTATGGTACTTAGGTGGTTTACTGATTCTAGTCTTTTGTGAAAGTTGCCCACAGCAGAAGACAAAACTCCTATATGGTGCAATAGACAAGGTACGATACTCTCAAGAGGCCACGTACCGAGAACTCACCTGACCCCAGAGCAGACATCCCACCCCCAGGAAGATGCACCACAGCCATTGGTCAAAGCTGAGACTTACACAGCTGAATGGCTTCCCTCCAAACTGAACGATCACAATCTGTGGCGGGAAAACTGCAAAATTAGTTTCCACTTGTGGGGAATACCTTAACACTTATTTCAGTCAGTAAGGCCTGAATAAATACCATGTTTCCATCCATATATACATCAATTCCATTCCCTGAACCTATGCAGGATTAGGAGTACTTAGAGCATATCCCAGACACCATACTACACAAGATACCCCAAGATAAATGCTAGTCCATGTGTGACAATTTACATATGTCAGTTAGCCTACCTGCATGAGGACCTTGACAATACATGATGTGCAACCTTTACTCAGATAGAGTCAAGATAGAGTTAAAAGTTTTAGCCTGGTTGGTGTATGGTGACAGTGTCACCCAATGGCCCACCAGAGCTACGCACAACAGCTATCACAAATGGCATGCTCATGTCCTTACCTGGATGATGAATGTGCCCAGCACAATGGAGCAGAAGATGGCATTGCTGAAGATGCCAGCAAACACGTTGTGTTCACCATGGATATTGCGGGCATTGATTTCATTGAACAGCTGCATCATGACAAAGGTGTTGAATACTATGGTGTAGTGCTCGGAGGGGGGGGCGTGCAGCGGGGCATTCCTGCCGCTTTCAATGTTGAACAACCGCTCACCTGTGGGAAAGGTGGCCAAGGACCAGGCACCACACCTTCAGCAAATACCCATGCACAGATCATGGGGATGGGGCTTTGAAACACAGCGGGTACGATTAAAGCAAACTAAATCCCTCGAGGAATGGCATAAATTAGAACAGAACAATCATCAATGGGAAGTGCGTGAATTAATACGGCATTAAAGCCCTGTGCATCTCAATAAGAGTGCAACCAACAGCTAGTGGACTTCACTGCATTATAGGCAGGATAGGTTGAAAAACTTGACTTTTAAAGAACAATTTCACTTGCAGCTTACCGGCAAACAGTAGGGTAAAGACAACTGTGAGCTGGTAGATTGCATGACCCAGAATGTTCTTCATCATGGTGTGGGAGATGAGCGGTTTGTTGCGGCCATATGGTTTTCTGAGGAGCAGCGACTCAGTGGGCGGCTCTGTGGCCAGGGCCAGGGAGGCAAAGGTATCCATGATCAGGTTAACCCACAACATCTGCACAGCTTTCAGGGGAGAATCCTATCCACAAACAACAAGAGATACACATAATCAGACTGAGTTACGGGAAGACAGAAATGTAGAAGGGCTATTATCAAATTGAGATCACACGAGCAAACACACCCATCTTGATTTATATTTACATATATTCATTATTCACCACGTTACACTTACACTCTATACAGGGTAATAGCACCATACATCCTTTCTAAAATTTTATATGTAAATAAGGCAATGTCGAGAACAGATTGCGATGCAGGTATGCAGGACAGGAAAGATAAGAGAAAAAATATATTAACTTAATTAAAAAAACAACCCAGACCATGTGATGACCTGCCAGACAAGTTTGCACAAAGTTGGATCGACAATTGAGAGTATGAAGGGTATGTGAGGGTTAAAGGATTAAAAAAAAAAACATGTGACGAAAGGTAACAAATACAGCCTTGGGAAAACCACCTTAGAAACTCTCCACACAGCTGGGCCTGAATATTAGGGTATCCAGTACATATCTGGAAGATAAACTTTATTGATCCTAGGGGGAATGGCATGTTGGGAGGAGGCATTGAACTATCTGATGGCAGCAGGCAGGAATGACCCCAGTAGTTTTTTTTCTGGCACACTGTTGTGGAATGAGCTGGTGGTTAAATGTGCTCCAGGATTGTTCATAATATTGCCATTTTGCTAACATCCTCCTCTCTGCTATTGCCTCCAGTGGGTACAGGGTCAGCTGGAAGAAGGGGTGATGGAGCTGGCCTTCTCAATGAATTTTTTCAGGAATTTGGCAGTGCCTGGACTGATCCCACTTCCTTAGCAGGCTACAGCATACAGTAGAAAAGCATGCTGGCCACTATGTACTGATAAAATATACATAGCAGCTAGCTCACATGTTAAAAGATCTTAACCTCCTCAGAAAGTAGAGTCTGTTCTGGCCTTTCTTGTACTGTACATCGCTGCTGTTGTCTGCCCAGTCCAGTCTACTGTTCAGGTGTACCCCCCAGGTACTTGTAGTTCTGCATCACCTCCACTTCCTCCCCCAGGATGGTGACTAGTCTCAGGGGCTTCCTGGTATTCCAGAACCACCACGAATTGTCTTGCTGACGTTGAGCTGCAGGATGTTCTCCGTGCACCAATGTACTTTGACTCATCTCCATTGCTGAAATATCCTACAATGGAAGAGTTGTCAGAGAACCTCTGTAGATGGCAACAGCTGGAGTTGTACTAGAAGTCCAACCAGTAGAGGGTAAATAGAAAAGGCTCTTCTGCTTTCCCAGTCTCTCCATGCACTGGGGTATACTGGGTACTGGTCTGTGCTGTGTTTTTGTGGATGATCTGTTTTGTATTATGTATTGATCATTGTCTCTATGTTGGTATCTGGTTTTAATGTTGTATCATTTATTTATTTGTTGTATTCCTTTTTAAATGCCTTGCTGCAACCTAAATTTCCCTGGTGGGTTAATAAATATGGCTTGACATGAAGGGGAAAGAACAGTTCCATACCAGGTATCTCAGTGTTGCTCACCTCCATCTTTGACACACAGTCCCACGGACCTTCATAAACTGCCATCTGTTACTTAGGTAGTCCATGACTAAGGAGATTGTGGGGACATCAAGTTACAATGTCTTGAACTTGTTCTCCAGTTGGAGAAGCTAGATGGTGTTACAGATACTGGAGAAGTCAAAGAACATGACTAATTGACATTTATATATTCCAGTGCCCAATAACTGTACTCCAATATCAATGTCACTGGTCAAATCTGGAGTACCACATGGATCAGTTTTTGGTCCTTTATTGTTCTTTGTCAACATGGTGTCATTAGGTAACA
This sequence comes from Mormyrus lacerda, assembly GCA_015163995.2. Lineage (NCBI taxonomy): Eukaryota > Metazoa > Chordata > Actinopteri > Osteoglossiformes > Mormyridae > Mormyrus > Mormyrus lacerda. The sequence goes on from JAABNX020000070.1 coordinate 29,796,483, forward strand.
TGATAAGAAAACATAATGCTACTTATCACTCTTATGCGGACGACACAATATTACGCTTCGGCTACACCAAATGACATTGCATCTATATTGACTTTAGCTAATTGCTTTAATGAAGTTAAGAATTGTATGAGTGAAAGCTTTTTTTCACTCAATGCAGAGAAAATTGAGGCCTGCTATAATTTCCACAATTCTCTCTGAGGGGTTATACTTCTCCCTCAGTAACTCAGCCTGCATCACTTTAGACACAAGCCTCTCATTCAAATTGCATGTGGGAGCAGTATTGAAAGTGTGCTTCGTACAGCAACGTAACATTGACTTAACTTTTCTTACTATTCAAGAGACAGAGAAACTAATACATGTTTTTGTATACAGCAGGCTGGACTACGCTAATGTTCTATTACATATTGGTACACACCACCTATGAAATACTTTGCAATGTATTCAGATCACAGCAGCTTGAACTGTCAATAGGAACAGGAAGTTTGAACACACAATGCCTGTTCTTAGTTCCTTGAACTGGCTTCCTGTTAGATTCAAGACTGACCTACTTAAGTTCTCCTACTTACATATAAGACGCTCAATGGACTAGCATCTGCCTACGTGACAGAAATGATTTATATTTCCAAGCTGCATCACACACTCAGATCACAAAATACAGGCTTCTTTGTCATCCCACATATAAATAAAGTGGTGTGTGATGGTAAAGGCTTCTGCTACACGGCGCCTTTATTGTGGAACAGTTTGGCAGCTCTTGTTTGAGATGCCAAAAGGCCTGTTAATTCAGTTGAGCGTATCCACAACAGAACACATAACACATTGTAACTATGCCTACTGTACATGCCCTTTTGGTCTACTATGCTTATCTATCAATGTGTCTACTGTATGCATGTTCGGAAGACCCAAGTTCTCTGCCTTCCTTCTCACATGTTTGGATGGTGCCCAGGGAAGTGTGACATTGTGGATGCAGTCTTCAACCTGCCACCGTACACAGGCTGGCGTAGACAATTCACTGATGGGACAGAGATCATGAAGTCATGGCTTACTATCATGAAAGAATGACTTAATATCACAAATTATTTTTATTTGTGACTGTACACACAAAGGTTTCAGTTAGCTGGCAAAAAAAACTGTTCCACAGTGTAAAATCCATATAATGTACCAGATCTCAAGACCTGTGAAAATCAAATAACAACAAAAGAACAAACGAATTGTTTTGTTAGCATTTTATCTATGGAAATAAATTAATATATTTATGAGAATGCTAGTCTACTGAAAATGAACAGACATTAAAACAGCAAAAAATCTGACATCTAGGGCTACACAATTCTGGAAAAGTTTCACAGTGCAATATTTGACGTTTTTGCAGTTAATATTGTGGTATTTATGAAATCAAAAAGGAAATAAAATTTACCCAATAGAGCTATAGCCAAATAGAATTTGTTATTATCGACCAATAAAGTCAGTCAAATAGTTTTTGACTGTAGACACACAAGCTCCAGTTAGCTGACAACATACATAAGCTTTATATAAACAAAATTTATGAACTTTATATAATGGAAAAATTAGCAGATGACAAAAAAAGTATATACATTTTATCTTACAATATTCCGAAAATTATCTCATGGCCCACAGTTTGAGAATCACTGACCTGCACAATGTTCCTGTGAAGTTTGACAAAGAGACTTTCAGATTTCAGATTGCTGTGTTCCCAGGATGGCACCTGCGCCCCCCCATTCCACCCCCCACCGCCACCTATCACTGCTGTTTCCGTCTTCTGCTGCTGCCTATTGCTGCTGTTTCAGCTTTGGGACCATTTGTCTCAGGTCTATCAGGTGTACATTTTCAGATACATTTTAATCCATGTTTTTATGTAGTAGTAACACGATTCATCAAAGATTCAATAGAGGAAATAGGGTGATAAGATCAAACAGATTTATCCTGTTGACAATGATTAGCATCATCTACAGTCACCCCTCCATTTGCTGACACTAATAAGCATGGCTTCATTTTTGGGGTGGTCTCTCTCAAAATTTGAAAAAAAAATTCTGATCATCACCTTAACATCTTGTCTGCAAAGTTAGAAAAAGATCTGTAAAATATTTTGGAGCTACTGTGTTCACAAGACCAAGTGTCTTCTACAGATGCCAGTTCCTTCCCTTGCAGCCACATAGTACTGCTGGGGTAATTTATTTCAAAACTAAATCTACTGTAAATATGGGCTGGGCAGCGTTCAGACAGTTTATGAACTCGGCAGGAAAATCCATCCTGTATGCCTGTGCCCCATCCTTTAATTTCCTCATAAGGGAACACCTTGGGTGACGTTATCCATCATGCCTCAGTTTGAGAAATACAGGGTGAGGTGTGAACTGATTGAAATGCGTGTCTTACAGTCAGTATGTGAGACTCAAGAGTCCTGATTTTACTTATACCACTTGCGACATGTTTTTAATTTATAAATAAATCTGGCCAGCAGATCGCTCGTTCATTTTCCACAGAATAAAAAATGATGTAATGTTATCCTGCTAATAAGCGAAAGCACGTTTCACCGCCAGCACTGGCTGGAGACGCAGGCAAAATCTTATTGTGGTGCAAAAATAATCCCTAAATAATCTACTTTTTTCTGCACTGTAACTTTCATGTTAGTGCCAGTGCTTGTGGTTAAGCAATCAGCAAGTTAATGACTGTAAGTAACTCCAAGGAATTGAATTGGAAATGAATACCAATGATTTCGCTCACACACCTATGCATATGCATACATACTAATTCTGCCTCTCTCCGTGTGTTTCACGTGATATATGATGATTTCTGTGGTATATGGGGGGCATATTTGCAAGTCGCACTAATGCACCGAGTTTTAAAATTTAGTGGCCTGGAACCCTGCAGAGCCACACTTTTGATTTCTTAGGCATTTTTTATACTATGTGACAAAAAAAAAAAAATCAACAACACACACACGAAAACCAGTTCACAAGTTTGTCTCTGGGCATATGTTTTTTCCTTTGGCCTTTATGACATGATCATGAAATATTAGTTAAATAGCCAATCGCCAGCGACTTTAGACTTTAGTATGCTGCATGCTTGTTAGCTAACAGACACTGAGATTTACTGTTTGGGTATCAGAATTTGGCAGCGAAAGAAAATTAATTTTTTGATCCTCGATATGATTGGACCATTTTGGTCAGTACCTCAAACTACTGAAGTTTAGCACCCAGCCCTAGGTGTAAATATTTATCCATATAATGTTTATATAAAGTATAATACGATACATCAAATACTTTTTGATTTATCACATTGGCAATGTATCTGTAGTCATTTTGCTGCCACTGAGGGGGATTAATGAAATTTTGCGGATTCCAGGTAAGTAAGTGAACTTTATTCTCATTCACACCATACAACAGTTCATAGTGGGGTACCGCAGGGTTCGATTTTAGGACCACTATTGTTCCTAATTTACATAAATGATATAGACACCAACAAAGAGCAGGTTGAGGGAGGCGTGAAAAAGAATTTCCCTAAAAAAGTAATTTCCCCACAGGGATAAATAAAGTTGTGATTATTATTATTATATACAGTAAACTAGTGAAATTTGCAGATGACACCAAGGTGGGTGGAGTAGCAGATACTGAACTAGCGGCTCAGCAGCTACAGCGGGATCTTAATTTAGTTAGTGACTGGGCCGATACCTGGCAGATGAAATTTAACATAGACAAATGTAAGGTGCTCCATGTAGGGAGCAGAAAT
>JAABNX020000070.1:29800323-29814627 GCA_015163995.2 Mormyrus lacerda
AGATAAGATTTTAACAACTCTGAGCTATTAGTTAAGTTCTCCCCAAGCGAGTTTGATGGGCCGAATGGCCTCCTCTCATTTGTATAGTTCTTATATTCTTATAACAGATGCATAGTGTAGCTGAACGAAATTGCATATTTCCAGGCTCAATATGCAGGCATAAAAAGACAAGTGCATATAGACTACAGATATTACACCAATACTATGTTTCTGCAAAATTTGAAAGATCTGTAATTTTGGAGTTATCATGCTAATGGGATCAAGTGTCCGAAACTGCCATTTTATTTGCTATCACTATGCAGTGCTGCTCAACATTTTATCAATTCCTATTTGTCACACAGCTAATGTGTTTTCAAAGTTTGAAAAAGATATATCAGAGACTTTTTGAGATTTTGCACTGATGAGAAAGTATTTCCTGTGGCAGAGGACCAGTGACAAAACCATATCTGTTCCCTCTCCGGGGAATACAATTATCTGGAATTATCTGCAGTTGAGCTCCATAGACTTACTGCAGTATAATGTCATGAAACCCCAAGAGCTCAGCCCGAAAATGTATCAGTGAACATGAAGCTCACTCTTTAGAAATTATGCAGTGTCAGGCTAGTGTTGCTGGCTTAAACATTTTAGGTTGAGAAACTGAAATCACTGAGCGACACCATACCTGAGTGATGCAGGCTCCAGTGAAGGCTACAACCACGGCCACAACATTGACTGTCAGCTGGAACTGCAGGAACTTGGAAATGCAGTCATACACGTTCCTCCCCCACATGACCGCTTTCACAATGCTGGTGAAGTTATCGTCCGTCAAGATGATGTCTGAGGCCTCTTTTGCTACGTCAGTGCCAGCAATGCCCTGAAACAGGTTTTCTTGAGCTGTGCCTTCCCAACAAAGTGATCTTTTTATCTTACTCACAAAGTCCAGGCTAAAGGCTGGACATGTTGAGCTGAGCTTCAGAATGTGGAGCAAAAAGCTGAATACATCAAACTTTCCACTAACTCATTTATGAAAAACCTTCAAAGGTTTCAGTCAGAGACATAAAACATGTCAATCTTCATTGTAAACAGAAGCTTATTGTTTTTCTAACATTATATGAAAAAGTGTAACCTACCATGGCGAACCCCACATCAGCCTTCTTCAACGCAGGGCCATCATTAGTTCCATCTCCTGTCACTGCAACCACCTGCCGCTGCTGCATTATAGTGCTGTCAATTATTCCTGTCAGTAAAACAAACATCTGCTATGACGTTTCATGACTAAAACTTCCAAAGCTGCAGACCACACTACCCAACTGCAGATATTTTTGTGTATAATTGTTGAATCTGTGCCAAAACTCAAACACTTCTCTTCCTTCCAAATACGACTGCACTGGAAAAATGTCTTACACTAAAAGCTGAAGCAAGGTAACAGTACCTTTTACTAGAGTGTGTTTGTCAGTTGGGGACGATCTGGCTAGCACCCGAAGCTTTGGCCAGACCTTATCAATGAGCTCCTGTTCAATCTGCAATGACAGTTCACTTTATTTACTTGCCCTGGATTAGAATGAGGGGTCTCATTTATGTCTGAGTGAAAAAAACCCACCTCGCCCTTTTCATTGCGTATAAGATTGTTGAACTCCTTTCCCTCCAGACACAGGAAGTTGTCCTCAGGCTGAATGATACCACACTTCATGGCTATGGCTATGGCTGTGTTGATATTGTCCCCGGTCACCATTCGCACTGTGATTCCAGCACGCTGACATTTCCTGATGGCATCTGGGACCTACATTTGAACATAGGACACTAAAAGAAACACTGTGACCAAAGTTACAGTGACACACTATGGATAACGTTATAAAAGAACACAGTGATTAACCAAAGAAGCTTTACACTTTCCTTTCTGTGAGTGCACCAGCTCAATGCTTTACATGGTTAACAGTAACACCTATGTTGTTCAAAAACTAGAGAATGTGCTGTCAGAACGACAATCCATTCCCCAGACACCCCCCCCAATCCATTCCTTAAACCTCCTACATCCCCCAACCACTACAGTTTGTAGAATTAACGGATGGATTAACTGGAAATATCAATAAATGTGTTTGCCCAAATGCTCCATCCTAACTGTGACACCTAACTCTTGATATGACACCGATTCATTTATTAAGCATTGCACATGGCAATTTGCACAATATTTCCCCACCAACTATATTTCTTTGTCTATGTATTAATGTCCATGTCTTAAAATGCCATTCATATTATATTAATTCATTATATGCCAAAAAATTATATTCTATTGATTACTTTCTCATTTGCAGTATGGCCAGTGTTTTCTATGACAGAACACTAAGAACCGTAACAGACACACCAGCGGAATGACGAGGCAAAAATCATCTACCACAGGCACACACATTCAGATCCCATTGTGGCTTTTTTCCGGGATCAAATATCACTTTTTAATGTATACACACACAAGCTCCAGTTAGCTGGCAAAAAACTGCCGCAGTATAGTGTACATAAAATCTATAAAATATAGCAGATCCAAAACTTGGGAAAACTAAACACTTCAAACGAGCAAACAAAAGTTGTTATATTAGCATTTAACTCTGGAAATAAAACTATATATTTATTATAACACTAGACTCATGAGCATGCCTGAGCATGATATATTTCCTGGACGGCCCTGTCACCTACTGGCATAAAACAAAAAAGATGAAATTTACCTGAAATAAACTGTAGGCAAATAGAACTTATCAACCAACAGAGGCTGTGAAATATGTTTGTGGTGTTGCTGTGGGTTGTGCTAACAGACACAAGGTTACACCGACATATAAGTTTCTTTTGCTCAGTATTGTGTCTACAGAATCCAAAATATTTCTACATAGAGGAAGACAAATATCTTTTGATGACCAGTTCATGGTCACTTTCCTTGTTTTTATTACGTTTCTCGCAAATGCACCACACTGTGAGATGAAAATGATTGGCTCAGAGAATGCAAGCTCATACAAGCTCATAACTCAGAGCTCATGCAAATCCAGTGGCAGTAAACTTTGAACTGTTTGGACTGTTTTACTAGATAAACTTGGAAAGGAAAAATCATTAAAATTGCAAAGCCTGCTAAATTTTGTTTCCTCAGTAGAACTGCTTTAGTATAAATTATTGTCTTAACACAGTTGACTATCGTGGGCCTTGGAGGGTCCATCCATGGAATACAATTAAGCACTGTATAAATACGTTGCTTAGACTTCAACACTGCTCTGATTTTACTGGCACTGAAACTTCAGTTGAATTGAACAGAACCCAAGTATATAACAGATTTTCAAAAATAATTTGATATTCTGTAAAAATAATAAAAAAGACTACGTTTAGGAGCTGTTACACTAAATGCTCTGCCACCCATAGTTGATAACCTGTGTGTAGGTACAGTTAATAAGTCTGCATCGGGCAGGAGTGTACGGAAAGGGCAGCTCAGACAGATAATAAGGGGCTAAACCATGAAGGGCTTTGAAGGTCATGAGGATAATTTTGCATTTGATTCTTGAAGAGACTGACAACCAATCATGGAGGACAGGAGTAATGTAAGCAGATTTCTTAATGTGCATAAGTAGTCGGGCATCAGAGTTCTGAAAGTACTGCAATCTAGTGACATGTTTATTAGGGAAGCCACACACATCTTAAATGCAAGTATAAATGAATGAAAAAAATAGTTTGAAATGATTAATTTCCCACCCTGCTGCCTGACCAGTAAGAAGAGCTGGATTTGTGTTCTTTGATTTGTGGCTAAATATAAGGGGAGGATGGTTAAAAATTGTCATATCAGAGTCAGAACAGACAAGTTATATATACACAAAAGGTAAGGTAATGTCAGTTGATCCATACCAAAGAAATGCTGTATTTCATTGTAACATTTTCAATCGTCAAGTTAGTTAATAAGAATGGCCCATATTTTAATATTTGTCTAATTATTTAACTTGACTGGGATGTACAGATTATTCATTTTCAACAAAAATACAGTACAATCTAAATTTCAATGCTTTTCATTTTGAAGATCTAAAAATCGAAAACCTAAGCCTGATAATGATTGAAAATGCACATGAAAAATCTTAATATTTGAAGGCATAAACATTCAGCAAAATAAAACATACTTTTTACAACTAAATAAACCAAGGAACAATCAGCTTCCACCTGAAAAACTAACTGAATGTTTTCATGTCAGGATCTAAACTCTTATGCTGTTTACAATCAGGGGGTATTCGTCCTACATGATTTCTCGGTCCGTTGGAAGTCTTACTAAACTCAAACCTGCTCTGAGCTTTAGATCACAGATATAAACAGATGTGTCCTTTGGTTTGAAGTACCAAAAGAGTATCCCAGCTTTGGGCCTGGAACTTTTGCTACTGGAACTTGACCGGAAGTCACTGGAAAAAGGAAAGTACTGAAAGTATCGTACTGAAAGTATGGTACCTGACGCAGTGAATAAGCCATTTAGCCTTTCAGCTAAATTTGTTGTGGAATTTAAAAAATAAAAGCAGTAAATACAGTACACTCTATTACAGTCATTAACAAGAGAACACTTATCACGCATATATTCTGAATAAATATGTAGCATTTCTTCAGTGTATAACAACAGAAAAGAAAGATGGTGGTACCCACCTCTGGCCTGACTGGGTCCTCAATGCCGACCACACACAAGCAAGTGAGGCATCTGAGGACTTCTGCCTCATTGTCCCAGTCAGGCTCTTCCTCAGTCACAGGAAAGTCTCTATAGGCCAGGCAGATGGTCCTCAAGCCCTCTGATGCCATAGGCTCAATTACCATCTTCACAAGGTCATTGCGAGCCCTGAGTCGGAAATCTCTGCACTCGCCATTTGACAACAAGATTTTATTGCATCTGTAACAAAACCACCATATATTAAAAGTTCTGTACAAGAATATATATATAATTTGGACCTGCTTTCCTCACAAAGTACTTTGCACAACAAATGTAGAAATTCCACATACTTCTTCAGGAGGATCTCAGAGGCTCCTTTGCTGAACATGCGGAAACTTCCATCGGCGTTCTTCAAAACAGTGCTCATTGACTTTCTAGTGGAGTTGAAGGTATATACTTTATAGAGCTTTTCCTCAGGGATTTCGTAACGGATTGCCTCATAGTCCTTCTTCAGAGCTAGGGCGAAGCCCAGCAAGGCACACTCAGTCTTGTTCCCCACTTGCTTTGGCAGTCCTCCCTCTTTGTTTGGACACTGTAGCCACAAAGACTCACTTTAGCCTAGTCAGCTCTCTTCCTGTCTACCCAAGTGACCTCTCAACATTAATGAAACTTCTGTTTAGCAATGGCTTCCTTTAGCATTGTCAGGCATAAAATCCAAAATCACTAAGAGTATAGTACATACAGCTAATATATAATCACATATACTGAAACACAAACACAGTATCTAAAAAAACACTCACCACAATTTTGGTAGTATATGCACAGTTGACCGCAATGCCCTGAATGAGAAGGTCCATGATGTTCCTTGGGATGTGTTTAGGTTTAGGAATGTGCCTATAATACGTGTCTGCAATGTAAACCTGAACAACAGTCATCCTGTTCAAGGTCAAAGTTCCTGTTTTGTCAGAGCAAATAGCTGTTGCATTGCCCATGGTTTCACAGGCATCAAGGTGTCTCACCAGGTTGTTATCCTTCATCATTTTCTAAAAAAAAAAAAGAAAAAATTACAACTCCACAGCCGGTCTATTATTTATTTATTTATTTAGTCTGGGCCATTGATAGCCTTGTACATGTGTCATAGTGAGGTGAATGCAGATGTTGTAGATGTTAAGGAACCACACTCATAAACACACTGGACAGTTCATGTCTTAGGATAAGAATTAGTGATACTGTATCTGAACTGAAAATGCCAAATACTGAAAGAAACACAACACCCAAAATATAGTACCTAAAAAGTGTATGGTAGAGATGCATGATATATTGGTTAACATGTGGGTATCAGCCAAAGTGCTTCAAAAATCATGCCATCAGCATTGGTCTGAAGTGTCCATCTTGGTTGATATTACAGGTCGACATTTAAGATACGCTTAAGCACTTATACAGCTTGACTTTAAAGGTTACTGGAAACCTCAAAATCTCTGGCTCAGGGTACCTATAAAAGTGTTACATTCTCTATTCACATATAGTGGCAACTGCGTATTGTTTGTTTACAGTACAAACAAAGAAGTTCATCGCCATACAACATGTGACATCAGGAAATGTACATAAAAATTGTAGGCATATGAAAATAATGTACAGTATAAAAAAAAAAAATCACATTTTCAAAATTGCTGTATTTTTTTGACTGTTACTCAATCTTTTAATGTTAATCGTTTTGTTTTTTGGGGGGATGTTTTGTGGTTCTTTTTGTGTTTTGCCATCTTTTGAACTTCCATCCCGCCATCAAGCATATGCTCAGTTGTACTGTTTAATTTAGCATTATTTGGGTATAATTAAGGTTATTTTAATTTAAGTCTATATTTTTGGTCACAGAAAAGCATTAAAAATAGAAAAAAAATCAGTGTTTCTGAGGTTTGAATGAATTATTTGTATTCACATTATTTTAAATGGGAAAAATTGATTCAGATCTATCTATCTAATAAACAGGGTAGTGGTGAAATTTAATAAATGTGTGGAATGGCTGAGGTGCCCCTGAAGAGAGGTTTGGGAACTGAAGCATCTTTAATGATCATCCAACTAGATATCAGTAAGAGATTCTTACTAGTTTTTGTAGAGTTACTCTTAATTCTTAAAGTGCACTTACTACCCAGATAAATAGCTTTAAACATTTCTTTTCACTATCGCACTGTATGATATATAACAACCAAATAAGAAACTGGATATGTAATATGAGGAAATAATATGTGTATAAAATTTCTATAAAGCTTTCCAGAGTCTTTAGAACAATTATGAGTAAACAAGGAGCAGAGAAGCAGACATAAGTAGTGAGAGATGGCCCCTACTTTGACAGAGTAGGCCAGAGAGATGGTGATGGCCAATGGAAGGCCTTCAGGCACAGCTACAACCAACACAGTGACGCCAATGATGAAGAACTTGACGAAGAACTGGATGTAGATGGGAGTACAATCCTTGACCCAGGATCGACCTTGGACCCAAAAATTGTCAACCACAAAGAGGACCACCAGGATAATGACTGTCATAGCAGACATGACTAAGCCTGAAAACACACACACAAACACACACACAATGAGCCTCATCCTTGCAAGTATCAAAACATATAGCCCCTTTAGTGTATCTCTCTGTTAGTCTTACCTGCTTTGCCGATTTCAACTGCCAACTTAGTGAGCTTCCCCTGAAGAACAGACTTCTCTTTTTTTGACATACTAACTTTCTTTTTGACCTCATCATCACCTCCTTCTTGGGCCCTGAAGGGCTCCAGCTCTATCATTACACCATCTAGAGCTTTATCTGTGGTGGGAGGAAAAAAGCATCAATCCAACATGGCCATAATCCTCACTGAGAAAGAGGACCAGACTGCCCACATGTACCACCTTCATACAATTTCAGACTGTTTTTCAAGTTTTGCATTCATTGAAACAAAAGTAGAATGTAACAAGCATCCATGACTCAAAATGCAGATGTTATAACAAATACTGTAGTTTTTACTCTTGATTTCCAGGAACACTGCTAAAATGTCTGTTTCCCAGGATGTTTTTATTTTATTGAAGACGTTATCTTAAAAAATTTCTAAAATCATGGTTCTGCTTCAGGCCTCTTAAAGACCCTTAATCTCATGGTTACTAATTACCTGAATAGGATTTAAGAGTACAGTACCTGAATAGGATTTAACAGTACAGTACCTGAATAGGATTTAACAGTACAGTACCTTGCCACTCTGCAGGTCAGACAGGGACAAGTGGTCAGAATGAGGATTTGTGATTCCGAAATTTAAACCAGCACGGACAAGTGCATGTTGAAGAAGGTGAGTATAAAAGTAGTAAAGGCACAGGATAGGAAGTATAAAACAAGCATGAAAGAGTGAGGGTGGAATGAGCACTGCTCTGCCTGTTAATACAGATTCTAGAAACGATGTAGTGATACCTGTCACTCACATCTTTTGTGGTTTTCAGTAGATTCATCCAGTTCTTTGTCTGAGAGGGAAAACAGGATTAAGATGTGAAGGTATAAGATAAAATTCGACGTTTCCTACAGTCCAGACTTGCCACAGATGAATCCATATATCACGAATGCTGTCATCTACGGTCCACACTGATGGTCATATTCATACGTACAGTTGAAATTTAGGGCTGCGGTCATAGTCGTGATCAGCATATATAAAGTAGCTCCCCTATACCCATGTTAAATATAGAGTTCACCGACAACCCGAATCAGGATTAGCCGTTTGGAAGATGGTTGGATGAGTCTACAGTTGGGACGTACTTTCTTTCTCCTTCTTTTCCCCATTTTCTTTCCTTTTTTTCTCTTTTTTCTTCCTCTTTTGCTCCTTCTTCACTCTTTTGTTATTATCCTCTTCCTCTCCAGTACCCAGCAAAGTGTAAATAATTCCTGTCTGGGAGTTTATGCCAACAGCGGTGATCAGCATCTTACCAGAGCCCTCCATGACATGGGTACCTGGAGTACAAATATGACAATTAAATGATAAACCTTTCTCATGCTGTGAATGTTTTATGGAGCAAGGGGATGTAAAAACAGTTTACAGGGAATGCAAATGTCTTACAAGGAAATGCAATTGCAAGGGAACACAGGGCTTTTTGTCATGGAATGAAAAACTGTTTTGAAAGCATAAGAACAAAAAAAAAATGTAAAGATTACAGCATCTAAACAGCAGAATGGTCTGTTACTTAATTGGTGAAGGGGAATAATGCAAGCTAAAAGCACAATAAGGTGTACAATAACCATGATGGATTTCATCCATCCATCCATCCATTTTCCCAGAACTGCTGGTCCAGTGCAGGGTTGTCATGAACCTAGAGTCTACTCTAGAAAGTGCAGGGCATGATCCTGGGGACAGTCCTGCTAGCCCATCACAGGGCATATCAACAAAAGAATTCTTGGCCAGTTTTAGCGTACATAAAGGACCTACTGGTCACTAGTTACATGGTTTTATACCTGCCAACAGCATGGGGTCCTTATCCAGTGTTTTTTTTACAAGATCAGACTCCCCTGTGAGGGAGCTCTCGTCAACTTTAAGATCATTGCCTTGAACAAGGATGCCATCTGTGGGTAAGAGGTCACCTGCCAGAAACACACAGATTAGGAAAAGTCATAAATTAAAACTATAGAAATCACAGAATACGTATTTCTCTACCATTTATATAAAGTACAGTTATATAAAAGACAGAACAATGCAAAATACAGTTATACTGTATTGCAGTGACATATAAATAAAATTACCAAAACTCATACCTCATATGGAGCATATCTATAACTAAACAAACAATTTCACCACATTTGCGGCATTGTTAACAAGATCACCTACAATATAATGCATTGCCTCAAAAATACCACATAAAAGAAAGCATTTTACCATATTTGATTTGTGCGATGTCCCCAACAACCAAATCTGCTACAGGTATCTGGATAACTTGACCCCTTCGTACGACAGAAAACTTCTGCTCCTGTATGATGCGGTTTTGTAAGCCCCGGAACTGCTTCTCCTTGCTCCAATCATTAAAGGCTGTCACCAGCACCACACAGATGACGGATAGCAGGATGGCCACTCCCTCAATCCATCCTGGTTCTGCCTTGTCCTCTTCATCCACACTTCCAGCCCCCTTGCTACAGTCTAAAACAGGCAAGAACATAGTTTAATAACACAAACACACGCCCACATGTGTCCACTAGTATGCATCTGGTCTAAAAAGCACGCACTGCAAAGCAGGTATGAAAGATTCAAGACAAAATTCTCTCCTCACTTTGCTCTAATCCTTCACCAAACCCTTCTCATAGATAATAGTATCTATGGCTTCTGCCCATTTAGCTCTCCATATCACTTAGAATTTTTAGTTTTGGATTTAAAATACCATACAAATATCAGCAAGTACTAAAACACATCATCAGGCTAAAACGCTGATATATTATATACAGCTTCAAGGGAGAGACTCCACCAGACATTGATGAGCATGAATGTGCTTACAGTCTTTCTCTGCATCTGGAGGTCTATAAAAAGAAAGGCCTAAGGAAATGATGGCTGCCACTTCCAGAATAATGAGAGTCACATCTTGCAATGCTTCCCACACTAACTGAAGAAAGGATTTTGACTGTTTTGGTGGTATATGGTTCTGTCCAAATTCTGCTTTCCTCTTCTCAGTTTCTGCAGGGTAGCCAGTCAACCCTGGAAAAGATGACGCAACAACACTTAATTAAGTTAAAACAAAATCCTTATATTGATTATTGAATCACACATTCAGTTAATCTGTAGCCTAAATTCATGCTGCCGACCATAGTATTAACAAACTATGGATAGCTACCAAGTCTACTTTTTTGTCATTACTTCATTACTAGTCAATTTACTGCAGTATTTTTCAGCCCATTCCTCCGTGACCCCCAGAAAGTCCACATTTATGTTAACCCTCAGCTGCCAGCACATCCAAACAGTAAAGGATACCTGGTATAGGTGAGTTGGGAGCTGGGAAGGAAGAAAAATGTGGATTTGGGATCCCAGGGGATTGGATTGAGAAACACCGTATGACTGGATCTCCAGCAACTGATTTCGGATAAATACACAAAATTCTTTTGTTAATTTAATTATAATAGCATGACTTTGGCATACATGGCTGAGAACAATGTATTGGCATTTGATTGGTGTTCTAGAAAACAGAAATGCTATCCAGACACAAAACATACACAAACACAATGACATCTTACCATTGTTAATTAGAAAATTGTATGTTAGTAAGACTATAAGATAGAAGCTGGAAATTGTCCATTGTTTATAATAGCTCATTGGTTTACTACCGCCTACTTGGCACAATGTGTGAGAAAGTCATTCAGCACCCTTCTGACCAATCAGATTTGAGAATCCAACATCACTGTTGAACCTGCATTATTGTGTACTGAAAGCTTTAGTTACCTTTTCAGAAGGTTCTCTCCTATGCAGGGGCATTGGAGAGATGCCTTGGGAGATTCATGGGGTCCTGGACTTTTAATCAACCACGGGGGACTGGCACTCAGCAAATTGTACTGTGGGAGACCAGTACTGAAAGTGGCAATCCTAGTGGGAGGCTCAAGGTCCCAAGGTAACGTTTTGTCAGATTATCCAGAATTCGCAGCTACTTCTTGGGTCATCGATCCATCATTATAGTAGCTGCATCAAGGAAATCCCCTGTTCCTATATATTGTCACATTAATTTAATTTGATTTTAAAATGTTGAATGACAACAGATATGACACATTGCTAAATGATTCAAGGACTATGAAATCATGTCAAGGGGTTGATTTCGGATATATTCCCAAACATATTTAGAGAGTTTAGATCTTTTGAATCAAGATATAGATCTGCTTGATTTTTGCTGATTTATGCAGAATGACTAATCATTTCTTCCAGTTTACAGTGATGGGTTTCATACTGAAACAATTCAGTTTCGATACCTTACTAAGTAGAGAAGGGCTATAAAAGGCTATTCCAGCGACCTTTATATCCTGATTTTTAGAGAATTAGGAATTCAGGTGTAATTCCTAGAGTTCCCTCTGGTGTTTCAAGGAAGAGTCACACAGTTGACCTTCTAGTGACTGAACAAACTGTAGCACTGACTAGGCAGGAAAGTTTCCATTTCTTTAACCAGCTTCTAAATAAAGACACAAAAATCACTTTTCTACATAAGATATGTCATGTCCAAGTTCCAACACGTGTATTTTGTATTTATATTTAGAGTAAAACCTAAAGATGCCAAAATGAAAAAAGCAGACAGGTGCAGAGAAAAATTTGAGGAGAACAGGAACATATGTGTACATATTTATATATTATGCACATCAACCTAATGTCTGGCTACTGAGGCTCAACATCATTCACACTCACGTCGCCACATACACGCCCCTTTTTTAAGATTCCAGCTAATGCCTAAGAGTAAAATTGATGTTGGTGCATTTATCCCAAAGCTTCCTTATTGGAGAAAGCAAACACAAATATGATGAGACGATGGATAGAAAGATCCTCTCAGGAAACACGCAGAACTACACACATACAGGTACATCAGTTTGCTCACAGGTGTAAAAAGGGAAAAATCTATGTAAAGGGCATCAGTCTGCCTTCCAGGACCCAGCGTTTCATTTGGTAAGAGTATAAGGGGTATCGCCTGATTAATTAATGCTGTTATGTAATTCATAATAATAAATAAGACTCTTGAGGCACTTCATGACAATCGGGCTAAGAGCAATTGGCCGGAAGGTCTGAATGACTATTGGCCGATTGCTCTTACCCTGATTGTCATGAAGTGCCTTGAGAGTCTGTTTATGGACACATTAAGAGCTCCATCAATATCGCTGGTTATAGAGAGCAAGGACTCTCTTTCTGCATCACAGTATGGCATGCCTTCTGCACGGCTGCAGAAAAGAAAGGACTACACAAAGTGGAGAGCATTCTCTCTTTCTGCATCACAGTATGGCATGCCGGCTGCATAGCTGCAGAAAAGAAAGGACCGCACCAGGTGGAGAGAATTCTGTCTTTCTGCATCACAGTATGGCATGCCGGCTGCACAGCTGCAGAAAAGAAAGGACCGCACAAGGTGGAGAGAATTCTGTCTTTCTGCATCACAGTATGGCATGCCGGCTGCATGGCTGCAGAAAAGAAAGGACCGCACAAGGTGGAGAGCATTCTCTCTTTCTGCATCACAGTATGGCATGCCGGCTGCACGGCTGCAGAAAAGAAAGGACTGCACAAGGTGGAGAGCATTCTGTCTTTCTGCATCACAGTATGGCATGCCTTCTGCACGGCTGCAGAAAAGAAAGGACTACACAAAGTGGAGAGCATTCTCTCTTTCTGCATCACAGTATGGCATACCTTCTGCACGGCTGCAGAAAAGAAAGGACCGCACAAGATGGAGAGCATTCTCTCTTTCTGCATCACAGTATGGCATGCCGGCTGCACGGCTGCAGAAAAGAAAGGACTGCACAAGGTGGAGAGCATTCTGTCTTTCTGCATCACAGTATGGCATGCCGGCTGCACAGCTGCAGAAAAAAAAGGACCGCACAAGGTGGAGAGAATTCTGTCTTTCTGCATCACAGTATGGCATGCCGGCTGCAGAAAAGAAAGGACTGCACAAGGTGGAAAGCATTCTGTCTTTCTGCATCACAGTATGGCATGCCGGCTGCACAGCTGCAGAAAAGAAAGGACCGCACAAGGTGTAGATCATTCTGTCTTTCTGCATCACAGTATGGCATGCCGGCTGCACGGCTGCAGAAAAGAAAGGACCGCACAAGGTGGAGATCATTCTGTCTTTCTGCATCACAGTATTGCATGCCTTCTGCACGGCTGCAGAAAAGAAAGGACTGCACAAGGTGGAGAGCATTCTCTCTTTCTGCATCACAGTATGGCATACCTTCTGCACGGCTGCAGAAAAGAAAGGACCGCACAAGGTGGAGAGCATTCTGTCTTTCTGCATCACAGTATGGCATGCCGGCTGCACGGCTGCAGAAAAGAAAGCACTACACAAAGTGGAGAGTATTCTGTCTTTCTGCATCACAGTATGGCATGCCTTCTGCACGACTGCAGAAAAGAAAGGACTACACAAAGTGGAGAGCATTCTCTCTTTCTGCATCACAGTATGGCATGCCGGCTGCACGGCTGCAGAAAAGAAAGGACTACACAAAGTGGAGAGCATTCTCTCTTTTTGCATCACAGTATGGCAAGCTGGCTGCAGAAAAGAAAGGACCGCACATGGTGAAGAAGGTAGCTCAGAGGGTGGTGGGGAGTAGCTTACCCAGATGCAGGAGAAGGGCTTCCTGCATTATGAGGGACCCCACCCACCCAGCCAGCGCACAAATTGTTTGTTACATTTACATTTACATTACATTTACATTTACAGCATTTGGCAGACGCCCTTAGCCAGAGCGACTCACATAAGCGCTTTAGGATTCTGCTATGAATTTTCCTCAATACTAGCTCAGTCGAACCAAGGCTAAGAATTCCTGCGATCTAACACTGTTGAGAAAGTTTTTTTCTTTTTTTTTTTAAGAGCTCAGAGTTTGTTCCTCTCTCTTCAGGCAGGAGGCTGAGGAGCATCAAGAGTAGGACCACCAGACTGTGTAACAGCTTCTTTCCTGAAGCTGTAAGACTGCTGAATTGCGGGGGGGGGGGGGGGGGGGGGGGGGGGGGGGGGGGG